>APFE030654970.1:36696-53577 GCA_000404065.3 Pinus taeda
TCCCTCCTTGGGAGATACGAAGCCCAACTGAACCAATTCAAACTGGAATTAGTTTATGGATAAGGTGGAAGAACCTTCGGAAGTTTGATGGTTAAAAAATTTACCCAACTGGGTTGGCGCTAGTGCGACTCTGAGACAGAGCGCCAACTGGCGCGCCCTCTTTGGAGGCTTCATCCCATTGGCGCGAGCAATACACTGTGGAACAACGCCAATGGAGAAAGGGCTACATTTTTGGGTATTTTGCAGAAGGTGTCTTCAAGGCACATGGAGTACATACTTTAAGGGATACGAAGCAGGTGTTTTCAAGTTATGTCACTTCCCACAGGTCCCGAAATAGGTCCTCCAATGTACGGGAGATTGGGTAACAGGGACGGTGAAAAAATACTGTGTAACAGTTGGGAATGGATCATGCACACATGCGTCATTCAATTTTATGAGGTCCACACATATTCTTATCTTTCCCTTCTTCTTCTTTTCCTGCACTACCATAGGGCTTAGCCACTCAGATTCTTCAACTGGCTCAATGATTCCAGCTGCAGGCATCTTGTCTAGTTCTACGTGAACCTTCTCTTTGTACTCCGGATTCAAGCAGTAAGGAATCTGCTTAACTGGCTTTGTGTTGGGCTTTAATGTGATCCATGACATTCCTAAATCTCTGATAATTCCTTTTAAGTTTGTGATCTTTGTTGGGAATAGGTTATGGTAATCGCGGAGTAACTTAGCAACCTTATCAACCATCGCCTCATCCCAGTAGGTGCCAAGCATTGCATACTTAGGTTCGGCTTTCGTACCAATGTTTACCTGCTTTGTCTTTATCAGCATGGTTATGTCAGGGTCTTCAATCTGTGGTCCTTGAACCTCATGATGGCCTTTAGTTTATGGAATCTTAACTTTTCATGGATCCTCATCGTCTTCTTCAGTATTTACATTATAACACTCAAGCGCATAGCTCAGCTAAGTAGCCCATTCAGGCTGAATTGATTCTATTGTCTCTTGGGGTATCTTAAAGATGGTTTCTTTTACTGCTTGTAGCGTGTCATCAACAGTGTGCCACCGATGATCCTCAAACGTGAAGGTTAATAGGAACCCTTCGCATAAGATATCTCATTCACTCGTCCCATGGTGGAGCTTCGTCTCTATATACTAGTTCATGGATATAACATATAGGGTATGACAGAACAAGTGCACTCACTCAGGCTATGGCTCTTCCCCATAGACCTTTTTCCACTTGGCAAGGTGATCATCCCATTCATCATACTTGTTTGTTAGTCGCATCTGAGGCTTCCCAAATGCATGTGCATCATTCTCCTTCATTTGCGCCAGTCCTCAAAGCTTCCTTGGTGTGTACCCCACCACCTCATTGGCGTGGGGTGTAGTACCCATTTCAAAGCCTTGAAACATTGTTGTTCTGACACTTCTCTTTCAAATATGTTCAGGAAAGCATCTACCTCACTTATCCCATCATAAGTAGGCAAATCCCTTACTTTGTTGATATGTAGTGCAACAATCTTATCATCATGTTGCAGTTCAGCGTGGTTACCTCATGTAATCAGTTCTGTCATCACTCTATCTCTTCATCTGAATCTGATGTACAGGATCTTTTTCTCTCCCATGAGATTCATCCATTCGTGGTAGGATTCACCCAGTCTTTCTCTCGCACGATTATCTTATAGATGCAGTCTAAATTGTCATTGCTTTCATAGTCGTGCACTGCCTCCGTGTAGCATGATCCTTCTACAGGTTCCAAATGTACGACTACATGAAAAGACTTTTTCTCAAAAATCATCTTGTGATTTTTCAGATTTATCATCTCATTCATGTCAATGGCCCAACCTATTCCTAATAGCACAGGGTAGGGATTTCTCCTTCGATATTCACGGTGATTCCCTGCAATCTTCGCATAGGTAGGATCTTTTGTTGGTTCGCCATTCATAGTTGGATAGGAGACCATTGTAGTGTAGGCCTTCCCATGCGCTCCCATGTTTGCTTTGGCAGAACGTTCATGTCTGATCCTAAATCCAGAATCACTTGGTCCATCTCATATTCTCCAATCTGCATGGCCAATCTCATTTCTCTTCCCGTCCTCATTGCATGCTTTGCAATATTCCAAACTATGTGAGGTTCTCATGGCGTGGTCCCAATGCATCTATTTATGAGTTCCTGCAATCCCTTTACAGCCTTGCTATCATGCAATAACTTCATACATTTTTCTAGGAATGTTGTGAGCATTGATGGGTCCATTTCTGGCTCAGGTCTGTCCTTTCTTCCTGAAGTGGAGGCATTAGCAAAGCTATTCCTAGCTTCCATGAAGGTTTCCTTAGCGCACTCCAAATCAAACTTTGGTTCTTTCATCGTAGCCTTGCGAACCCAAGTACTAACTTTACATTGCTTTCCTTTATCATCGTCTGTCACCATCCTACTTTGGAGCACAATGTGTATGTTAGGGTCTTCCTCGCGTAGCTCAGACCTCATCATTTGTAGGTTCTGAGTTGGGGGAGGTTGGAGCACTCCCTTGTCGCATAGCCTCGCTATTAGTGTGGGACAATCCTCCGTCTCATGATAAAAAAATGTACAATACAAGCATGATGGGCCTGTTCGATTCGTACAATCATGCACATAATGTCCTGTCCCCCAAAATTGTAACATATTAGCTGTCTGTGAGCTCTTCCAGTTCCTCCTCCACCTCAGCCTCATTTGCGCCCATGAAATCCGGTTCATGCCACTCCTACGTTCTAGTCAAGGGATCGCGTTTCAGCCTAAACTCTGTAGGTGGGAGTCCTATCCATCATCAGCTCATAGCTTCTACAGGTACTCTCATCATGTCCCACTGATCTACAGAAATTACAAAACAACTGTTGTGAATTCTGCGTGTACTTTTGCAAAAAATGGTAGTTTTCAGTAGCATGTTTTCCTCCTATTTGACAAATCATGCACCACAAAGTAGGCATCGCGCTAGGTCCTTCTTGGGCCTTTGGTATTAAGGGAATTAGTCCTCCTCCCACGGGGTAATTCGTGAACACTAGGCAGTGGTCCTTGTCATGACCCTGACCCTTATATTTAACACACCATACCTCGTCGCGCACTTCTGGGTGACCTGTCCTATCCTATTTCTGACTCTGCATCTCAAGGCACAAGTTTTTCAATTGTGCATGAATATGCTGAACTCCTAGGTTAGGATTTTGTATCGAGGTCTCATGCAGCCTCATTGCGATTTCCAAGGCCTCTACTTGAGTTGTTAACCTTTGTTGTGACAACGCGTTCCTCAAATGCAATGTTAGCAATGCTACAAGACATTCGTGGTGCTATCCATCTGTCAAAGTCATGTTAGCTTCACGAATTGTGAACTTTAGTCTCTGATCTAATTCCCAGGGGTTCTCACCTGGTGGCATCATGATCTCCTTGGAGCCAATGATCGACTGCGCCTCTGACTTCAGCCTGCTAAATTCTTTGTTCAACACAGTTTGGATGCTTGTGATCCATGCATTTGGATTGTCATTAGAATGCTTAATATACCAGGTCAGGACACGATCCTATAGAGCGATGACCAGTGCCACTTTCTTTATATTGTCATCTGTAACTCCCTACGCTTCCCATACAACTTTTATCACAAACCAAAATTGGTCCAGATCTTCATTTCTTACTCCCTTGAACACCAACAATTTTATTGCGCTTGCCATATTGACTCACAGTGGTGGCGGAGGAGGTACAGACGAATATGGGGGTGAAGGCAGTGAAGTTGGTGGTGGTGTAGGTAGGGGTGGTATGCGTGGAATCCTCTGCCTTATCAATTTGATCACACTTCTTAGTGAGACCTTCGCAAGCTCTTCCTCGTCCCTTCGCAGAGGTGAAATCAAGGGGTTAGTTTCTAGTTTGGCACTACCTTCATTTTTGTAAATTCTTCCACTTTGCGTAGCCCCAAACATCAATGTATTTGCATAATCAAACTTTTCACATAGTAGCATTTTAATCCAAGTGTTTGGAGACTTAACGTACTTACCTCACGGTCCTTTGAGGAAGCATCATTCTGCCTCACTATAGCTGATTGAAGTATTTTTCGTAAACTCAATGAATTCTCCTATCCAACCAACCTTCAATTTCTTTCTTAGTTGGATTCCAATGATACAACATTAGACATCTCTATGCAGATTTTGGTCCCGACAATGGAACCATTTGTTGGCTTGTTGGGGCCTGACCCAGGTTTAGAGTTAATTAGCCAAAAAAATCCCTGTACTACTATCCCTTTTGGCAACAGTCCATGGAGCGTAGACTGAGGTCTCACCCGAAGCAGTATGTGGGGATGTTGGAACCAGGTTTCCGCACCCTTGAGATGTTTGAGGGGTTGATTTAGTCCAACTATGAATTCCTTCACACAGGTTACTTCTACAAATCTTACTTATCTTCTTATAACAATTAGTTATCTTCACGTAAACATATGCCTTATACTGTATTTAGTGATTAAGCACATTCATATAAGTTTGCGCAGTAAATAAACAGTAAACTTGTAATTCATACCCAATATATTTCAATGTATAAAACAGGTAAAGATACATATAAATATGGTAAAACTTCTCTTTATTAATTTTCCAATGGTTACATACTTGACCTACCCTGCACAGTCATCTATATGGGTCCGTGCACTTAGCTGCAGAGCCTTCTCCTACTCTATGACCCAAAGACACAACTCTATACCTCGACTCACTGCTTCATCAATTTCTTAAATCATCATTCCACAATGCTTTCTCTTTACACTTAGAGCCTCGCTCTATTTATACAATCCTATGGTCTGCAGACCATGGGTAGATCTCTCAAACCGACACTACATTACAAAAATGATGGTGGACAACCCTCCATATCTATTACAACTTCACACTCTGCACCCACAATTCATGGTGTATTTACAATGGAATTAGTCAAAACTTGGGCTTTCAGCCCCAAAACTTGCCTTGGAGGGATCCCACACCCAACACATAGGCATCCAACCACATGCACAAGCCTCCTTCCATGCAGTTATGGCCTAAATTTTTCAGATCTGAGCATGTGGTCTTGGAATATGTGCCACCTTTTTAGGCCAACCTCTAGACCACTACCTAGAATTTATTATAACTTTCCATAATCATAATCTACATGATTACAATGCCAAACATTCAAAATTGAAGCAAGAAATTGACCTAGATTTCCTAATCCATGATAGACATTTTGTCAAACATATGGAAATCATGTAAGCTACAGGTCATGAATGCATATCTGACCATAGAATAATAGTCTCCATTTGAGAATCACCAAGAAATCTCTAAGCCATCTCTAGCTAGTTGCAATAGAACTTGTTAATCCATACATATATCAACCATTGAATAACTTATTAAAACATGAAAAGATCCATGGATAGATTACATCATATAACCAAACAATAACCAACAAATAACCAACATATAAAAAATGGAAAATCAACCATAACATCACACTCATAATAAACACATATGCTCATAGATCATAATAGGAAAATACCTCATATTAACATATGAAAATTCCAACCAAGTCAGGGACTTCCACGTGCCAACTGACCATAGATTGGGTTGAACCAAATATCTCTTTTAGCCAATCACCCCTATGACATATTCTAAGCATGAATGTGGGATCTCATGGAATAAACCAAGACAAAACCAACCAAGGCTTCCAAATGCCAAACCACATCAACCCTCAAACACAATGATTCCACCTCTATGGTTTGGAAATCACTAACACCAACTAGATCAGTCTCTACTCACGTTGTCCAGGGTTCCAAGAATTAGTAACTCAAATCCACAACCTTCTAGGGCTCTAAAGTGTTTGTTCCAACTGTAGCTATAGGGACTAGTAACTCTACCCACCAAGGGCTCCAAAGAATTTTTCCCAACCAACGGCTCCAAGATGTAGTAACTCAACCCAAGTTGTTTTAGTGCTTATATAGCATTTTTTCCAACCCAAAATCATAGGGAACCTGGGAAAAAATAAACAAAAACAAGTGGAAAAACCCACAACTCCATGGCTATCCAAGAAATGGCAAGGCAATGCTAAAACCAATGTTAATCCACACAAATCTCTATGCCAATGACAATAAATAACCAAAGAATCACATTCATATACCATGCATCCAAAAATTAGCAAGGAAATCACACATGCAACCTATTACCTGCAAAGTAGTCCGGCTTTAGATTTTGATCCAACTATCTCCTTGCGCTTCCCTACTTTCCTTTGCATTCTTTCTCCAAATCCAAGTGAATACTAGAGTGCTCCAAGAATGATTTGTGTGCAAGAGTATGAGAGAATGTGAGAATGAAATGAGAGCTCCAAAAGCGAACTGACAAAAGGATATGAACTGATCCTTAGAAACCTTTTTATCATTGAGGCCTCTATTTTCTTCATTTTTTCTCTAATTTCCTTAGCATGCAAATTAGTGTCTCTTGACCTTCTTTTTCTCTAATTTTCATTTATTTTCATAAATAATGCCAATTATCGCCACTTTTCCTTTTCCAATTTCCATATCCATTAATTAATCATTAGTGATACCCATCACTATTTTTTTCCCAACATTCATCTTGGAATATGTGTCCCTTGAACTTGGTCTTATTTTATTTACACGGAAAATCAACCAGGGGCTATTACAAATCCCTCCCCCTTGGGGGAACAATGTCCTAAGTTTTTTATGACACCTATGACCAACAAACCATTGAAAACAAAACATACTGCCCATGGAGCTTTATAACATAGCTCGATGCAATATTTACAATGACATCTTGCTAAAAGCAAAACAAAAATATCGCTTATTGGAGCTTTATAACATAGCTCATTGTGGTATTTACAACAATATTCATATACATATACATATACCAAAAACTCATTTGCTTGAACCAACAAATAATGAAGTATATAAAGCCCACATATAATTATCCATTTCCCATGTAGCTTCATCGGGCCCAAAGTGCTTCCATTGTTCTTTAACCTACTTGATTGTTGCGTTCATAACATGCATTGTTTTTTATGAAATATGCATTGTGGTTCTAGATGGAATTCTCCCTCTGGTTCTACCTACAATACAGATCAATCAATCACATGATCATCATCTTGGACATATTTCTTAAGCAATGAAATATGGAAAACATCATTGAATTTCACTGTCAGAGGCAGTGCAATTCTTTATGTCACTAGTCCAATCCTCTCAAGAATCTAAAAAGGCCTGCAATATGAGGTGCTAGCTTGGTGTTGGGTGAAAATATTGTCGTTTAATTCTCTTGTAGTATTTGCCCAACTATTTAATTTGTCAACCCGAGGTTCATAGGCTTACGAAGCACATGCACTATATATGCAGGACCAAAGTGGAACTAATCTAATCTAAATTACTGAAATCAAATTGATCTAGAAAAACATTGAAACACTAACTAGGAAAGCATGAAATTTCATAAGGGAAGAGCAATACAACATGTGAAGAGTTGAATGACAAACAATAGATGTGAGCTCACAACAATAAAGCTATCTCAAATTACATTACAAGAATCAAATGACAAATCATGAAAGTGTAGCAATAAAAGAATATGAATCAAAGCTAAGAATCCCCTTCTCCAAATTACAAGACTATCTCTCAAAACTCAAAAACTAATTAAATGAAGAGAGAGCACTCTCTTATATACATGAAGAAGATAACCATCTCATAATGAAAGATCCACTATTCTCTCAACCACTCTCAACTACTTTCTCATTGTTACAAGATATGATCCCTTCAAATCCTCCACACATATCTCTCATATCTTGGATAAGATATGCCAACCAAATCCTCCATGATCTTGTTCTTAGGAATAGGCTTGAATAATTATCTCCTTAAAGTGGTGGAGGAGATATTCAAGAAGTCTCTTGGAATTAATCCTTCACATATCTCCTACACATTACAAAGCTCACATATTCTTAATATATATATGAAAACATGTATATTTTCTAATATTTAAACATAAATTCACTTATAATACAAAAATGAATAAAGTGGAAAATAAGAAGGTGAAACCCAAATGTATTTATGAAAATGATATGATAAAAGGTTAATGGGATGATGAAATGTAAGGAATGGTGAAGGGAAAGGTGGATGAAAATACAACATTTCTGAGTCCCAACACTTGACACATGATCCATTCCTCAAGGAGATTCTATTGGGCTTGATGTGCAAGTACACATGCTCCCCAACCTAAAACTCCTCAAATGCCCCATGCTAATCTTCATAACTCTTCTTCTTGTTCTGTGATGTCTTCAAATTCCTCATAATAAGTTTCATTTCTTGTTCCATCTCTACCAACATGTCTGGTCCAATCAACACCTTGTTCACTAGATCACTCCAACTAATAAGAGTATTACAACTCCACCCATAAAGAACCTCAAATGAACTCATCTTCAAGGACTCTTGATACCCATTATTATATGCAAACTCAATAAGTGGAATATACTCTTCCCACTTCCTCTGTTGATGCATAATGTACATCATCAACATGTCCTCAAGAATCATGTTGATTTGAGACCTCTCTATCTATAGATGATAAGTTGTGTTGAAAGCTAACCTTGTCCCCAAAATTGTAAACAACTCCTTCCAATACTTGGAAGCGAACGTGGCATATTTGTTTGATATGATCTTCTTGGGAACACCATGCAATATCACTATCTCCCTGATAAGGATTTGAGCTACCTTACTTAACCTGTCAACCACAACCATGATGGAATATTGTTGACTCGATGTCCTCGGTAAACCTATAATGAAGTCCATGGAAATGACCTCCCATTTCCACTCTAGAATCAGAAGCAACTACAACAAACCACTTGGATTCTCACACTCTACTTTTACATGTTGACATTCCAAACATCTTGCAACAAAATCATCCATCTCTTTCTTCAAGTTCGGCCAATGATAGAATTTCTTAACTACTGCCAATTTCTTTTGATATCTCGCGTGACATGAATATGGCTTAACATGAAACTCCATCAAGATAAGCTTCTTGAGATCACTTTATTTTGGTACATAAATCTTGTACTTGAATATGACCATGCCATCTATTGTGAGATGATACTCCTCATCCCTATCACCTTCACCCTGTTTTTGTAACATGTGCTTCAGTTGTCAGTTTCTATCATCATGTTGTCATGCCTGTAAGATCTGCTCCTATAAATATTTCCCATAAGAACTCATTGTCACAATTTGATTCACCTACACTCTCCTACTAAGATCATTTGAAACCTTGTTCTCCTTGCCCTTAATGTACCTAATCTCTCAGTCAAACTCACTAAGGTTAGCCAGCCATCTAGCTTTCCTAACATTCAGATTGGGTTGGTCAAACAAGTACCTCATCCCACTGTGATCACTCATCAAAATAAATGTCATATCAAGAAGGTAATGTCTCCACATCTTCAAGGCATGTGTTATGGCCTAAATCTACCTCAGGCTGAGAAAGGCATGTCTATGGTAACATCAAACCATGCTTAACCTAGTAGCTAGCCCTACCAGGTTGGGAGAGGGCCCTCTCCTTATCAATCTCAAGGAAAATATGGCAAGTAAGGCTTGAGATGACTGATATGAATACCAATTTTAGGATAGGTATGTTTTCTAAGAGGAATTTGTTTGATTTTAATGGTTGGTTACTGGATCAAATGAGGAAGGTAGCTTTGGGTCTTAGAAATCAACACAGATTTGCAGAGGTTTCTGTGGGGTGAGGTGAGAAAGTGTTTTAGAAATTTGAAATGAGTGTAATGGTGAGTCTAAATACTGATGGGGAGATGGAGAGGGCATGCAAGTGTCATGAGTCCTCTTCAGATAGTAGAAAACATGTAGAACTAAATAAACCCCAAGGCATAACACTGAAACACCAATGGATTCTACCTTTTACACTTGATTCATTTAGTTACTGCAGAATAAGAGAGACCATGGCACACATAAACATAAGATAAACTAAATTATAGAGAAGAAAACAATGCTAATTCACATTACCACAAGAATCCCACAAAATGCTGCAAAACCCTGGTTTATTTCCTTGCCAAACTGCAGAAGTGATGTACAAAGTAGCTCAATGCATCCACAAGAGTCCAACCTTCACAAATGAATAATAAAGTAAAATATATAGGCATCAAACCACCTATGCTAGCCATCAAGGGTCGAATCCATAAGTCAAGGAGCTGTTTCAACAAGATTTAAACTAGGAATTGAAAAATAGGCAGTGGAACAGTTTGCCTCTAAAACTATGGAAACTGATTCATTCAGCTCAAAACCACCTAAAATTGATGTATCTACCTCCTTAAGTAAATTTTAATAATTTTTACATCATAGTACATCAATTTACATCAATTTAAATCATCAATTTTACCATGAGAGAAGAAAAAGTCAAACTGGTAGAAAACTAGGCGAAAATCTGAGTTTTTGAGAAAAATTGGCCAAATTTTGCCTCATGCGCAGCGCCTTTTACAAGCTGAGTTTGAAGGCCTTCCATTTTTCCAAATTAGCTCCAAGATGGCTTGTTGGAAATATATATATCTATCTACTTTCTAGAGCAAGTGGAATTTTTGGATTTTGTGTCCATTTTTCTCTTCAAAAATCAGTTATCCCAAGACTGCTTCCTGTGGGTCCAAAAAGTGGCAGAGAGGGCTTTTTTGAGGTGTTTTTTGCCCTTTAGGTGACCCAGATCTCCTCCAAAATTCTTGAAACTTTCTGGGTTTTAGTAGTTTTTCATGAGGAATCTAAAAATTCAATCCATTCTGCAAAATTCCCAACCAGATCAATGCGCAATGCCAATGGTGCTGCGCATCAGAAGAAATTTCCTGTGTTTTGCGATTAAAATTTATGAAATGACAAAAATTTCTCCAAAATGCTTCAAAATTGGAAAGAGGAAAGCTTATCAATTGCTTTTCTGAGCCAAGGAATATTTACCCAATATTTTAAGTTTGTCTTGCCCCTTTTTGGCTTTTAAAGCTCTGCTTAACTTGGCTTTTAGGCTTCTTGTCCTTGTATTGCAAATTTTATTTCGGGCCAAATAGTGATAGGCCATGTGGCACAACATGTTATTCTCCTTATTAGCCTTATCAAGAAGCTTATCAAGGTGGATATTCACTCTTTCCAACCATGATTCTTAGTCAGCCTCTATTTCTTGCTCTAGTGAAGTCAGCTTGATCTTCCTTCTTTTTGCCACTTGCCGGTTTTCCCTTATGGTTTGCAGCTCCATAATTGTTTGTTTGTCCTCCAATTTCTTGTTCTGTTGCTCAAGGTAATTAATGATCCCTTTAGCCCTCTCAAGGTCAAGTGATAAGGCTTGGATCTCAACTTCTTTCTCCTTGATAATCACATCCTTGAGTCTTGAGCTTTGGGAGCCCAAATCAGTGTCCTCTTCCTCAACCAAAATAAAATGCCTGTCTTGGCCTTCCGAAGGCCCTTCATCATGCAATGGTTGCTTTCGTCTATCCTGTACCTGTTCTACTGAAGAAGAAGGAAAATCCCCTTTCACTGCAGGTGAAGATAGCATTTTCCTTTTGTTTGGTGAAGAGAACGAGACCCATTTCACCGTTGGTGGAGATAATACTCGTTTGGTAGCTGCAAAAAGTCTTCTTGTGCCCTTTTCATAAGTTATAAACATAGGAATGTGAGTCTCTTCAATTCTTCTTTCATGCTCTCTTTGTTTCCCGGAAGGTCCACCTTCCTCTTGAGGTTCTGCAAAAATTTGAGGCCCCTTGAAAATCTCATGGGCAATGAAGGTTTCCCATGGCACTCCCAACTGAGTGAGTTGATGCACAACAATAATCTTGATGACAACAAAGTGATAAATGCTATTGAGTTGCTGTGGGTATGGTTTTCTCTTTGCAAGCACAGTCATGCTCTCTTTTTTTTGCAAATGAAGTATGGAATACTCATCATTCTAACCCTGGTAAAATGCATAAGCAATCTGATATGATAGGCATATAGTTGGAGAACATTCCCTCACATGTGAAGTATTTAATGATGAGTTTCATTAGTGGAACATACCGGTCCTCAAAAAACTTAAAAGGAAACACCCTACCCAATTTACTATGATATTTGGCTTTAATGTAGGGTTCACAGTTCTGTTTGCTGATATTTTGTCTTTTGTTCTATCTTTCCCCCACATATGGCATCCTAGTTGCTTCTGCAATAATGGCTGGTGAAAGAGTGAAATTTATGCCAACAAGCTGTACCATATTGTCCTCCATGTTGATGACAAATTGCCTCGCTAATTCATGATGATATGTAACCCTTTAAACTAACTCACAAAACTCAAAGCAAGATTGGTATCTGAAACAAGTGGTGGCAAGGGGACAAGTAAGAAGTTCAGCAATGCTAATAGGCTCCTCTCTGATTATTTTCCCACCCTTGTGAGGTCTCCTATGCTTAGTGTTGTCTTAGGAAGATGATGTGATGAAGGTATGGTGAAAAACAGTAATGAAGGAGGACAATGGTGATGATTATGAAGAGATTTTACTCATGGGAAATGGAATTGGGGAATGACGGGATTATTTTTGGGAAATTAGTGTTTAGTGAGGGATTTAGGGTTTGGTGAGGGAGTTAGTTGTTTTATGGGAGTGGGATATGGGAAAATGGGATAAATGGAGTGCTTTTAGGGTAATAAAAGAGTGAAAAGGGTTTAATAACTTTTTTTGTGATGATGGAATGAAAATTAGATAATGAAATGGAAAACAATGATGACAAGCTAGGGTTTCATTTCACACATGCCAAATTTATGAAGAACATAAGTGTGACCTCAAATTTAGCTTTAGGATGATGTTAACTTACTTGTAGCATGCAAATGTAGCAATTTTGAGGGTTATGGCACAATTTGGAGTGATTTAGCAAGTTCTGGGCTAATGCGCAGTGCATTGGGCCCAATGTGTAATGCCCTCCTGATGCGCAATGCCATTCAAATTTACACTGCAGGAAAGCCTCTGATGCACAACACCAGTGTGATGCGCAGCACACTGCCTCTGATGTGCAGCGCCATGCCAAGTTGCTTGCAAAACATGATTTTTTGTCTCCATTTCTCCAAATCACGATTTTTGACTCTCCAAGGGTATTTTTCACAATGAAACAACAAATGGCCCTCTTTTCACTTTAAATATGAATGACTTTAAATTTTTACTTATTCCAAACCCACTTTTCTAATGTCAAAGTCACTTTTGGTCATAAGCTATACTTTTCATTTGATTTTCTTTTTCTTAATCACTTGGTAGACTGATGCATTGATGCTTTTGTTTTTGTCTGCAATGGCTAGAGTTGGTAAGGTGAGCAACGGTAGCAACTTTGAACTTATTACATATAAAAAACACTGAAATTACATAAAAATTTGTACATAGAAATAAAAACTCTACTTTCACCTCAAAACAAAGTTTTGAGGTAAAAATCACTTATTGAGCATATCTTTAGTGAAATTTTGATTTGATGAACTTATTAGACCTCCTCATGTGCCTGCTGATCGTTTATTGGATTTTTCATGACCATGGTGGCAAACCCTAGACCTAGTGAGACCCAAAACCCTAAAAATGATTTTTTGCAAATGAAATGACATAAAATGATATTAAATGACCTGAACATGTGAAAATAGGCCAGCATGTAAATACCATGAGGGAAATTGACAATGAACCACTACCATCAGTTGATCCACAACCTAATGGAATGCAGTTGATTGGATGGGACACCTACTATGCATGCAAAAAGAGAAATTTGATCACTAATGGAGGGATGAAGATACCAACACTAACAACATGAATAATAATTGCTAACTCAAGATCATGAGTCACATTGTTCTACTTGTGCTCATTCAGCTTCCTTAACTCATAGCATACCACCCATCCTTCCTACATTAGGACTCCACCAAGTCCTATGTTGCAATCATCTATACATACCTCAAACTCTTTATCGGGATCTTGAATCTTCAAAATCAGAGAATTTGTAAGAAAATGCTTCAAATTATCATACTAGTTGAACACTCGGTCCATTCAAACTTCTTTCCTTTTCACTGCAAAGATGTAATAGGATAGGCAATCTGTGAGAATTCCCTGATGACCCTCCTGTAACAACCTTCTAACATTATGAATGATTTGACCTCATCCACATTCCTTAGAGCTGGCTATTCCATGATAACTCTAATATTTTCTGGGTCCACTATTATACCTTCCTTGGAAACAACATGTCCCAAGTAATGAAATTCAGGTTAAAAAAATGCACTTGCTTAGCTTGGCATACAACTGATGCTCTTTGAACAACCTTAACATTGATAATAGGTGTTTTGCATGTTCCTCCTCATCTTATAATATATCAATATATCATCCATAAACACTATCACAAACTTGTCCTAATAAAGACACAACAGAATGTTTGTTCAACACATGAAAGTAACTGGAGCATTACTAACACCAAACATAACTACTACAAACTCATAATGCCCATATCTAGTACAGAATGTGGTCTTGTAGATGTCATCCTCTTTGATGCATACCTGATTATATCCTAATCTCAATTCAATCTTCGAAGACATTTTTTCTCCCTTCAACTGGTCAAACAAATCATCAATTTGTGGAAAAGCATACTTGTTCTTGATCATCACCTTGTTTAGATGCCTATAATCAATGAAAAACTTGGAAGTACCATCCTTCTTCTTCACAAACAATATTGGTGCACCACAAGATGACACACTTGGCCTTATGTATCCCTTATTAAGGGCCTTATTAAGCATTTCTTTAAGTTTCAAATTCAATTCCACCAATTTTGTAGTCCTCGTCTTGTACAATTCCCTTGATCCTGGTGTTTCTCCCAGCATCAACTCAATAAAAAAGTTTGCTTCCCTCTTAGGAGGAAACTCTGAAATATCTACTGGAAATACATCCTTAAATTGTTGCAAAACCATATATCTCTTCAAAACTTCATCATCCTCAACATCCTTCCCTTTGTCACTAGAAATGTGCATTGTAAACAATATAAACCCTTTCTTGCAACTGTGTGTTTCCCTCATTGTTTGTAACCATCCTCATTTATGTAGGCTTCTTCCTTCCTTGTAAGATTCTCCTCTCTCCATCGTCATCCAAGCACTTAACAACCTTGTCATATCGTTCCACTTTAGTCCTATGAATGTACAACCAATCCATGCCCAAAATCATATTGTATGAACCCAAAAGAAGCACATTTAGATGTGTTGATGTAGTCATACCATTTAGCTCAAAGGCAAAATATCTAACCCAATGATGAACTCTTTTCTTGGTCCCTATAGCCAACTACAACAAACAAGATTCTGCATGCACTTCTTTATTCGAGCAACACTTATCCATCGGTTCAGGACTAATGTAACTATAGTTATATCCAAGATCAATAAAAATAGAAACAACTTGATCACAAACCTTAGCTTCCATCTCAATAATGGATTCCTAGTGACCAACTTTCTTGCTATCCAATGCTACATAAATCCAAGGAATTCTTTGGCCAACATCTCCAACTATTTATGCCTCTTGAGCACTATAAATCTGAGGTCTGCCACCCTGATGTTGTGGACATTCTCTCCTGTGATGCTCTCCACCACAAGTCCAACATTGCAAAGGCTTCCTGGCATCACCATTGTTCTACTCCTCAGGCTAAGACCCATGTCTTCTGTCAATTGCATTGAAATTCTTGTACAACATTGCATTATCCTTGTTACTTGCATCCTGAGGTATTCCTTGCTTCTTATCGCACTTTCATTTAGTATTTTCATTACCTTTCCAACTTATATTAGGCTCAAACTTAAGATTAGACTACTCATAACAATTTTTCAACTTTCCAATGATTTCCTCCAATATTTGAGGCTCATCATACTCAATCTAACCCTTGAATTCTAATGAAAGTCCATTAACAAATATTTAAACCTCTGTCTTCTCATCCTTAAGATATTTTACATACCTTAATAGCCCCCAAAACTTAGTCATATATTCTTCATTTTCCATAGAGCCCATATTAAGCTCATAGAACTCATTGGCCTTTCTATAATAATATCTTGGGAACAAGTACTTCTTCCAAAAGAGTCTTTTGAACTCATGCCAACTCAACTCTTTTATCTTGATGCCTCTGAGATGCTTCACATATTCCCACCAAATGTCTACTTTTCCCTTAAGACTGAAAATAGTTATCCTGGCTTTCATGTTCTCTGTATAATCATGCATCTCCAAGAACTTCTTCATCCAAAGTAGCCATGTTTTTGCATCTTTGAGTTTCTTCAGCTCTCCATCATAGGTAGGAGGTTTGGATTTCTTAAACACATCTGGAAAGTACCCCCTTGATGGGCCTCTAAATTAGACATAAATTAAGGCCCATCTAACCATCCTTCAGCACATTAAACCTCTCTTTTTGCATTAGATAATATATTTTTAACTTTAATGTTCTCATTAGGAAGGTTTATGGATAATTGCATATTTGTGCCTAATTATATTTATTTTGTGGAATATTGTGAGAATATTGGGCAGATTATGAAGATTTGGAGGAGGAGATAATTTAGGGACTCTCTCCCTACTATAGGAGGTTCAATATTAAATAATAAATAAAAAATATATTATGTAATTGTGGAGCTCCAATGATTGAGAAAATCTAGGAATGGTTCCCTGCCATTTAATGCAGATTCCTAGTATTAGGAACCAGATCCACTAATCAAGGGATTTTGGTGGGGAAAGCTTCCTCCTTTCATGGGGAATGATTCCTAATCATTTTTTATAAGTACCAAGTCAAATTTTCCTCTAGGGGTGGATTTTTGTTAGTCTTTTTGTGGAGAGAACTCGTATTTTTGTAGCTCCATTGTCATTTCTTGCAGGGATGTAATTGTATTGATGGAAATAATGAAGATTGGTGTCATGTTCAGATTCTAA
>APFE030654970.1:55589-71318 GCA_000404065.3 Pinus taeda
CCCCCATTTGATCATGTGGTGTAGTAAGAGCCACATCACCATCCAATTTTGCAGGTAGAAGAAGAAGATATGGAAAATAATGTAGAAGAAATGGATGGAGATGATGAAAATGAAGAAGATCCTTTCGGATTTCCCATTCAAGATACTAATAGTAGTGTACACATGAAGAACATCCCTCCATTGCTTCTTGCAAAATTTCATGGTCTATGGTCAAAGGATCCAGAAACCTTTCTTTTTGAATTTGAAATCCTTTGTAGATCTTATCGTTACTTATTAAACACTCAAAACCTGATATTTTTTCTGGAAACATTGAAGGATAGAGCTCTTAATTGGTTCACGAGTTTAAGGACTAATTCAATAAGATCATGGAATGATATACAAAAGATATTTCTAGAAAAATATAAAGGTTGTGCTCTTAAAGAAGAAATATTTAGAATGAATAAAAAATAAGATGAGAGCCTTGAGGATTTAATAGAGGGGTTCATGTATAATGTTAAGAGGGGAAAACTACATCATTTAGGATCTGATGCTCTAAAAACCCTCTTACTTAGAACAATTAGGAATGAGTGGATTGATCTCCTTTATCTGATGAGTAGAGGTGATGTATACCAATTATCATCTAAAGAAATTTGTAAAACATGAAAACACATATCAAGAGGAAGGGCGAGACTAAGTAAATCAACATCAAGATCGGTAAGTCATGATAAACTTGGAAATTTGCTTGATAACTTTAAAAACATAAATTCTTAGAAATCTAAGTGAACAAGTACAAATGTTAAGAATACAAAATGAGAAAAAAGAATATGTTGATATTTGTGTTGTCCATGTAGAATCACATGATGTTAAATGTTGCTCCTCATTACCAAGGTTGAAGGAAGCTTACCAAGAGCACAATGGAGCAAGTCAATTTTCAATGCAGCTATGTTATGTAGTTCCAAGAGGACCATGGCAGCCTATTCAACCTGATATGAGGCAAGAGCCTAATTCACAATTTCAAGCTTATGCACATCCATCTCAAAGTAATTGGAACGCACCCTTTCCTTAGCAACCTTGGCCATCTCAACCCCAAAACCAATCTCGGCAACAAAATTATGGGAGCCATCCACAATATCCTCAATATCCTCCATATCCAACTCCATGTTATCCATACCATCCTCCTCCACCACAACCACAAGCCCAAACACATCCATCTCAAATATCCACTCCCACTCAACTACCTATACCACCATTTCTGAACCTACACAATGAAGTAGCTTAGCCCACCTACAACGCTGAGGTACAATGCTTCCAAACATCTCCTCTTGATCTAAATGGTATTAATCTTAGCTTAGGAAGAGTATCACAAAAAAGTGATTCTAATGATTTCATTGAAGGACCACATCCAGAAGAAGACGATTCAAATGAGAAGGCCAAAGGATCATGGATTGTACTTGATGAAGATCACACATCAGAACTAGAGATTGATAAACTTCCCTCATGGTTACCATAAAATCCTCCATGTGTTCAATAGAAAAATCATCAAAAAGAGGAATATTTAAAGTTCATGGAATAAGAATACATCCAAGTTGATCCAACTTGGTAAGTGGAACAAGGGCATCACAACTATATTGAAATATGGTTCCAGATAGTCACTACGTTGCAACAATACTCTCTTCTTCGACTATGTTTGATATCATCAAAGTCAAAGAATTTGGTCTCTTACATCCAGGTACATGCAAAGAATAAATTTCAAGCCTACACATCAATTTATCCATCATCTCGATGTGCAGTTGGCTTCATTGGAAGTATTCCTACACTTGAAAATGATTTTTTTTTTTTTTAGGTAGAGTAAGATAGGAAAAGAAATAAATAAAAAATGAAAAATAAGAGAAAAAAATAAAAATCTCAAGTGAAAACCTCATTTGAGGCACTTGATATTGGATCATTCATTGAATACCTCCATGAGGTGGTCAAGGGGTTGGGAAAAAAAAAAATAAAGAGAAAGAAAAGATCTTAGGTGAAAACCTCCTTTGATGCGCCTAGGCAGACCTACGAGTTGAAAACCTAATTGAGGCAACTAGTAGGCCTAGAATTCTAGTCAAAGAAAGTCAAACTTGGAATTTCTCCTCCTTTTCTTAGATGCTCCAGAAGGACCAAGGCCATGCAAATCCATCACCCTCATCTATTTCCACCATCCACTTATCATTCCCAAGCTTTTACCACTCATTTTTCTTGTTATCCTAAAATACTACAGGAATCCTTTGTTTTACTACAGGAAGTAGAAATACATAGAGCAGCAATTTATTTTTGTCATATCCTGAAAACCATGCATCAATTTTCCATGTTTTTTTAAGTGGATATGCATATGGATGATGGTAACATGCTCAAGAAATTTTAGTAAATTGCAGTGCACATTTTTCGAGAAATCGACCTCGATTACCAACATCTATTTTTTAATTTTCTCCATATTTGTGCATCCATTTAAAAAAATTTTTCATGGGGAGATGCATATGGATGATGGTAACATGCCCAAGAAATTTCAGAAAATTATAGTGCAGATTTTTCAAGAAATTGACCTCTATCAACTTCAACCATTTTTATTTTCTCTTGAGATTAGTGCATCCATTGGCCAAACGATTTTTATGGGGAGGTGCATAGAGATTATGGCAACATACTCAAAAGATTTCAGGTCAATCCATTCTACCGTTTGGCAGATATGGACAAAACAAGGCAAATTTTTTGTTTCTTGTAATACTACTACAGGATGTCCTAGTTCTACCACACAATGCCCTGTTTTACTACAGGAAACAAGCCGAAAGCTTAGGAGATCATAGGAAAGATAGAATGAAGTGTGGTAAAGGTTTCTAATGGTGGAATAATGTATAGGGAAGGTGAACATCACCCATGGACATGTCTAGCACTCTAAGAACGTCAAATTTGACTAAGATAACTTGGTCATGGTAACTGGAAGATAGAGGTTTAGAATCACCAAGCTATGAAGACCTGTACAGAAACAAACAAAAGAAATTATTACCTCTAGAGGACCATGGATCGATCATCAACTTAGCAGTAGCATGCATGTCCCTCCAACAACCATCAGGTAGGGACATGCATGCAATATTCTTAACCTCTTCTCTTGAGCATATTATAGTTATAAATTTGTTGTCAATGCATGATAGATGAGGTTTTATAAGCTAAAGATGGGTCATCAGTCTCAACTGCCTTCAACTAGTTAATTGCAGCTCACTCCTTCACTCATGTAATGTGGAAAAGCCAAATTAAGAAGGGTGTTGATTTCAAGGAATGGTGATAATAGTTAAAAGAGGAAATTTGTGCAAAGGCCAAGTCACCAAAGCACTCCAAGCCCTCCATACACCTCATATCCACTATCTATCCATCATTCATCCATCCCATTTCATAAGAAAAAAAATAATGTTTTTCAAGAACAAACCCTACATTCTGTCTCACCCTGAAATTTTCTTTAAAAAAACAAACAAAGCATCCTCTCCATTTTCACAAACCTACACTACTCCCTCTAAGCCCTAGCATCATCATCCAACCCCTTTACATCATTTATTATCACTCCCATACAGTTAGAAGACCTTGAAGGAAGAAGGAATGACTGCTACATGAAGGCATAATGTTGCTACAAGAAGGAAGAAAGGAACAAATTATGCTAAAACCCAAAATGGCAATGCCTAAGAGAGACCTAATCAAAACAGAGAACTCTAAGGCCATTAAGAAATCATCTAGGCCACAAAAGAGAAGAAGAAGGAAACAAAAGGAAATAAGGCATTCACCATCAAAATAGAACTCAAATTGCAGTGATGAAAAAGAGGCTTTCCAAGAGGTCTCTAATCTCTTTCTAGATTTTGTCCAAGGCCTAAAAGATGTTATAGAAATGGGAGAAAGACATGGAAGTCAAGTTGAGGGCCTACTCTAGGCTCAGACTATCATTTCTACTCAAAACAGGTTTAAACAGGGTTTCTTGTAGTACTACAGGAACTTCTACAGGGTTTATTGTAGTGTTGCAGGAACCGCTACAAGGCTTCCTGTAGTTTTTACAGGAATTACTACAAGATGTCATAGTTCTCATATAAAGGCGGTTTGAAGATTTCAAAGGTGTCCAAATGGTGGAACAAGGTAGCATAAGGTTGGAAAAGGATATTGAAGGCCTTTCCAAACTAAAAAATATTCAAGAACCCGTCTTGAATAAGGGGAAGGAGGCAGGCTAATGGTCTCAAGAAGCACTGTGAATTTTTCTATGCACAAACAATTTTCGAAAAATGAGTGAAAATGTAATGAAGGTTTCAAGGGATAGGATATGAATGAAATGGATCTAAAAGCCAACATAGTTCACTTGCAAAGAGTAAAGTATTGTTTTTTTTTTCTTGAAAGTATGTTAAACAATCATGAAAAGAACAACTACATTTTTGGGCTTGCCCTTGCAAAACTTACAGCCAAGATTCTTAAGAGAAAGGATTGAGGAATGCGCAAGAGAGAGGCCACCAAGGCCATGAATAAGGCACAATGAGGTCACTAAGTTGCTCAAAGGATGAGCAACACTTTCAGCGGGGGGTTATGATGGGCCTCTAAATTATACATAAATCAAGGCCCATCTGACCATCCTTCAACACATTAAACCTATATTTTTGCATTATATAATGTATTTTTAACTTTAATATGTTCAATAGGGAGTTTTATAGATAATTACATATTTGTGCCTAATATTATTTATTTTTGTAGAATATTGTGAGAATATTGGTTAGCTTATGAAGATATGGAGGAGGAGATAATTTAGGGAATTTCTCCCTACTACAAGAAGATAAATATTAAACAATAAATCAACAAGATATTATGGAATTATGGCACAGATTGTGGAGCTCCAATGATTGAGAAAATCTAGGAATGTGTTCCCTTCCATTTAATGCAGATTCCTAGTATTTGGAACCAGATCCACTAATTAAGGGATTTTGGTGGGGAAAGCTTCCTCCTTTCATGGTGAATGATTCCTAATAATTTTTATAAGTACCATGTCAAATTTTCCTCTAGGGGTGGATTTTTGTTAGTATTCTTATGGAGATAACTCATATTTTTGCAGCTCCATTATCATTTCTTGCAGGGATGTAATTGTATTGATGGAAATAATGAAGATTGGTGTCATGTTCAGATTATAAACCTTGGTCTCCTTCATATGAGTCTTATTTTCCTTGGGATTGGCCATCCCAGGAGCCCCATATCCCTTTTGTATCATTTATTTTTCTTCTTTTCACTTCTTATTCACATGCATCTTTTGTTCTTGTTTCTTTCTATTTCTGCATTTAGTATTAATGATTTCTTGTTGTAGGATTGGGTTAAATGGTTGATGTAAGTTCTTTTGTAGGATCAAAAACATCATTTCATCCTTATAAAAGATTTTTAAGGTCATAGTAATCATTGGGCTACCTAACCCGGATGCGGGTGGCTACTCTGGTAATTAATATTATTAGATGGTCAGCCGACGGACAGGATGGCCATATGGTCACCAGCGTCCTCCCCAATGCCAACCTTAAGTGAATTCATACCACCTTGCAGAGGGCATTAAATAACTCTGAAGGCCGAGACCCCTCCACCACCCTCATAGACATGGCTCCTGCAGAGCAGTATGAAATTCCTCCCTTTCTCCATTGCGGCTGTCGTTCGTAGGTAGTAGAACCCTGTACTCGCACTGTGACAGGTAGTCGATGCTAGCTGCTTCCTTACCTTGATCTTGGAAATGGATTTCATTACTCTCACTCCAACCTTTGTATCTTAGACCAAGCCTAGACCTCCCCTGCTCAGTCTCTGCATCGAAACACCATCAATCCCTTTGCTATCAACCTAACTCTTAATCCTGTTATGGCACACATCAGGCATTATATGTGAAGAAGGCGTGGCGGAACTCGCGGAGGCATCATCCGCACACCGGCTTCGACTAGCTCTTCCACCGCTTCCCCTAACTCCTCCACTGATATTCCCAATCCTCCCAGCTCTCCCTATCGCCGCTACCCAAACACCAGAAGTGGAAGGGGTTGTGCCAGGCTACAAGGCACAGAAGGGAGGGAAGTTGCCGTTCACTCAGCGATTTCCCCCTTCCACCGTATCCAACTCCCCATATCACTCATTTCCATTTCCACAACACCTTAAACTGGCATGTAATAACTGCTACTGTAACCATTTCTTTCTTGAAAGAGATTGAGCCGCAAGCTCCTCCATCTGGGAACAATGAAAAGCAAAGCAGAGCGGCTCCAAGCAGCTGCAGTATTAGAATTCTTGGTAATCAGGAGCATGATGAAGGAAAAGCAGCTCTGCATGGGAAAGTTGTAGCTGGCAGTCAACCAGCTATGAATAGCAAGCATGGTGACACAAAGGCATCGGGAAGCAGACATAACGACACATTTGAAATGTAGATAGGCACAGGTGGCACTGACGAGGCTCCTCCAGCTCAGGGTAGTGGCGTGCCTGACGTAGATGATGACTGGTACCAATTTTCATGTCGGATTGAAGAGGAACCAGCCCCAGAGAATCTCTAGTCTTAACACGTGGCAACTAGATATTCCCTTTTTTCCAGGTGGATGTTTCTTAGTTTGAATAATATTTTTCGGTTAACTGTTTTTGGTTCTAGACATGCAATATCTCTCTCTGTCTTTTTGGATAAACACTATTTACCCATGTATGGGTTCTTTCTGGTTAAATGGACTGGTTTCCCCTATGTTGGGGCAGTAAAAAACAAACATATTCATTTTTGGTGATGATTGATGCTTAGCAATTTTGAGGTCAAGCTTTTTTGTAACATCCTTTTTGTATCATATTAATAGAACAATATTACTTAGAAAAAAAATCATTGGGCTACTTCCATGCTAATGAGCTTCAATCAAATTGGTTCCACTTGCATTAAATCACAAAAAAAATCTAGTTAACAACAAAAATTACCCCATTGAATTTTCACTTGATTAGGTTAGACATTTGATATATTTACTAGCTCACTACTTCTTGAATTTCTAGATTTTAGACTAGTAATTTTCTACCATTTTTTAGTATGGGTTAACAAAGGTATTTTTGAGTGATTCCACTTGGAATGGAGACTAAGACATCATATTCAATAAATAAAAAAATCCCCATCCAATTTGGATTTTATTTTGTTGGTCATTCAATGAATTATAACTCCCTATAGGAAATTTGTTGTCTCCTGTAGTAGTACTATAGGAAACCCTTTAGTATACTTCCAACATGCATATACTTGCTCATATTTATGAAATGAGTAATACAAAGATGATTTTATTTATTTCCACATCCAATGAACTTTGTTAATGTATATAAATTCTTTGAAATGTAATAGTTGACATTGTTGGGTTGTGTTATATTATTTCTACGACTAGCCCACGTAGTTAACCAGGAGGTTAGAAGGGGGGCGAAGCCCCCCCTTTGTTGCACCAATTACGTAGTGGGTGGGGGTCATAGGGGGTTTGAGGGGTGCAAGTAACCCCACCCTATATTAGGTTGGGCGGACCTACCATGGTTTTGTGCATGATTTTTCGCACATGGTTTTGGATGCAATGGTTTTCGGTCCATGGTATTGGATGCTTCGGCATATATAAATATGTATTGTAACATTGAAAGGAATATAATGATAAATCAAGCTAGTAGTCCCGGTTCTGGGATCTATGGGAAAATATCTGTGTATATGTGTTTTATGTGTTATGCTTTCACATTGTTTACTTTCTGTGTTTTAGAATTTGCATGCAGGTAATTTTTGTACGGGGTTAAAACCTACATTTGATATGAGAGTTGTTTTGGCTTCAAGGGGACACTTTTTTTGATGAGGGTTTTCGCTCGGGCCTGTGGTAGACCCTCTTTAGTGGGAGATCTGCGAGATCGATTTTGGTGGTGAAAAAAAAGATGGCACGCAATAGAAAGATAGAGATCGAGAAATTTAATGGTCAGAGTTTTGAGTTATGGAAACTCAAGATGGGGTATCTATTGGTGGATAAAGATCAGTGGGTCGTGGTAGATCCAGGTACT
This sequence comes from Pinus taeda, assembly GCA_000404065.3. NCBI lineage: Eukaryota > Viridiplantae > Streptophyta > Pinopsida > Pinales > Pinaceae > Pinus > Pinus taeda. The sequence goes on from APFE030654970.1 coordinate 63,609, forward strand.
AAACCAATGGGAGTGTCCGATGAAGATGGAAGAAGTTGGATCAGAAATCTAAGATCACAATACAATTGTGTGTCTCAGATAGAAGATTGTTGAATGTATCAAGGGAAGCTATGGCGAAAGCTTTCTGGGACAAGTTAGGGAGTTTGTACCAATCTAAGTCTTTGGTGAATAAACGTTTCCTCAGAAAATGCTATATAACCTGAGGATGAAAGATGGAGACTCGGTGACAAAACATCTAAACGCATTTAATACTGTGGTAAGTTAATTATTATTTGTTGATATTAAAATTCCAGATGAATATAAGTGCATCAGTTTGTTGTGTTCTTTACAAGATTCATGGGATAATATAGCTATTACAATAGGTAACAATGCAACTGCCTTACAGTTTGATGAAATAGTCTCATCCTTGCTGACGAAGGAGATGATATGGAAAAATATGAAGAGCCGGAATGGTGATGCCTTGTTTGTACGAGGATGGTCCCAGAATAGAAACAAAAATAAGTCATCGAGTGGAAGATATAAATCTAGAGGGAGATCTAACTCTCCAGGAAAACCTATAAAGGTGGTGTGCTGGAAATGTGGAATAGAAGGGCACTACAAAAGGGATTGTAAATCTAAAGCTCCTGACAAAATAAAAGGATTTGATGATGCTCCTTCTGCATAGGTGAAAACCACCTCAGATGAAGGTGGGGATGTGTATTTGGCTTCTTCAAGTACACATGTAGATCATGAGGCATGGTTGATTGACTCAGGTGCATCCTTTCACTTCACTCCCCATAGAGAGTGGTTCTACCAGTATGAGAAATATGATGGTGGTGATGTCTTCTTGGGGGATGACAAGAAGGCTATAATCGTTGGTCATGGAAAAGTAAAGTTGAAGTTGCAAGGTGGAAAGGTTAGAACACTTCTGAGTGTTCTGCATATTCCTGCATTAGCCAGAAATTTGATTTCCATAAGAAAGCTAGATGATGCAAGTGTAAAAACAGTGTTCGAGAAGGATACCTACAAAATGGTTCGTGGAGCACTGGTATTGATGCGGGAAGTTTGGATTGGAACTATGTACAAGCTACAAGGTAGCATTGTTATTGATGGGTGCAACAGTTCTGTGGTTCCTGAAAGTGGAGCAAAAAATCTAGTGGTCTTTGGAGAGAAGACCATGCTATGGCATCAAATGCTTGGACTTATTGGAGAGAAAGGCCTTGGAATACTTCACGGTAAATGTATGGTAGAAGGTATGAGTAATAGCTCTTTGGATTTTGGTTTCCATGAAAATTGTGTATATGGGAAGCAAAATCAGGTGAGTTTCCCCTTTGGTGCTAAGAGGGCGAAACGGATATTAGAGTTTGTTCACAGTGATGTGTTTGGGCCTATGAAGGTTCCATCACTAGGTAAGTTTGTGTACTATGTATCATCTATAGATGATTTCTCAAGGAATACTTGGATATATTTACTTAAGAAGAAATCTGAATTCTTGGATAGGTTTAAAGAATTTAAGGCTCTGGTGGAAAACCAGACAAAGAAGAAGATAAAGGTGCTGAGGACAGATAATGGTGGAGAGTTTTGCAGTAAGGAATTTGAAGAATTTTGTAAGAAGTGTAGTATAACACGATAGAAGACTACTCCAAATACACCTCAGCAAAATGGAGTTGCAGAAAGAATGAACAAAACGTTGATGGAAAGGGCAAGAAGTATGCTCAGTGGTGCCAAGTTATAACAAGAATTCTGGGCAGAGGCAGTGGAGACTACATGTTACCTGGTTAACATATCACCTTCATCAGCATTGGAAGATAAGATCCACAAGAGGTATGGACTAGAAAGAAACCTTCTCTTTCACATTTGAGGGTATTTGGATGTGATGCATATGTACATGTTCCAAAGGAGAAAATAACCAAGTTGGATAGTAAATCTGAAAAGTGCATCTTTATTGGGTATAAGGATTGTTTAAAGGGTTATAAGCTTTGGAACCCAATAACAAGGAAGGTTGTGTACAACTGAGATGTGGTGTTCAGAGAGGTGAAATATGTTATTAAACATGAGTCCAACTAAAGGAACTTTAGAAGATAGAGTTTGAGCTAAAGGAGGAAAAATCAGACTCTACAACAGAGGAGGAATCATAAGATGAAGAGCCACAAACTCCGGGTGTGAGAAGATCAGTTCGAGAAAGAAGACAGCTAAAAATGTATAGTCCATCTGATTTTTGTTCAAATTCTGCTTTATCTGTTACTGATGATGATCCCAAAACTGTGAAGGAAGCAGTAGATTCAGAGGATGGCAAACTCTGGAAAGAGGCCATGGTTGATGAAATGGTATCTTTGTACAAAAATGAGGCTTGGGATCTAGTGGAGTTGTCGTCTAGAAGGAAACCCATTGGTAGCAAATGGGTGTTCAAGAATAAGACAAATGCAGAAGGAAAGGTGGAGAAATACAAAGCTCGGTTGGTAGAAAACTTTATTCCTAGGTGCCGGGAATTGATTTTGGTGATATTTTTTCTCATGTTACCAAGGTAACTTCTATTAGATTACTTTTATCTGTTGTTGTTACTTTTGATTTTGAGGTAGAATAGATGGATGTGAAGACAACGTTTCTTCACAAGGATCCGGAAGATGAGATCTACATGAAGCAACCTGAAGGGTTTGCGGTGAACAGTAAGAAAGAACTCATATGAAAGTTAAAGAAGTCTATGTATGGGTTAAAATAGTCACTGAGGATGTGGTATCAGAATTTTGATACATTTATACGGGGACTTGGCTTCACCAAAAGCAAAGAAGATCACTGTGTGTATTTTAAATTAGTTGGTGACCGTGTCATATGTTGCTGGTTGGAAATGACAAAGAAAATATCCAGGATTTGAAGACCCATTTGTCCTCTAAATTCGACATGAAAGATCTTGGTGCTGCAAACTATATTTTGGGCATGGAAATTAAAAGAGATAGAACAAAGAGGAAGCTCTGGTTAAACCAAAGGAAGTATGTCGAGACAAGATTGCAAAGGTTTAATATGCAGGATAATAAACTGGTGAAGGTTCCTATTCCTGTAGGTGTAAATTTATCTGTTGAACAGTGTCCCAATACACAAAAAGCGGAAGAGGACATGTCTTGTGTTCCATATGCAAGTGTAGTTGGTAGCCTGATGTATGAGATGGTATGTACTAGACCAAACATTGCACATGCAGTGGGAGTATTGAGCAAGTTTATGTCAAAATTGGGGAAGGAGCACTGGACAATAGTGAAGTGGGTTTTCAGGTATTTGCATGGCACTAGTGATTATGGTTTGTGCTACCAAGGAAGACCAGGATTAGACTGAGTGTTGGATATTCATGGCTTTGTTGATGTAGACTGGGTTGGAGATCTGGATCAAAGAAGATCTACAAGTGGGTTTGTGTTTAACCTATTTGGAGGTGTTATCTGTTGGATGAGTAAGAAACAATTTGTAGTGGCACTATCAACTACAGAGGCATAATACATGGTGGTGAGTGGTAGTATTGCAACAAGGATGCTGCAACTCCTAGGCTACCAACTTTAGTTTTATCAACCGGTAGTTCGTAACAAACTTGGAAGCGTCAGTGCTATATGCACAAGTACTAGTTCTTACTGTAGGTTGTCACTTGGTTAGCTAGTGTGAGATCATTAGGAGCTCAAGCAAACTTCTATAGATTTCAGAAGAAATTCTATGTGTGATGAAAGGAAAGATACAAATGTTATTCTAACTGCAGAAAGGAGAAAGACTGGAATGTAAAGCAAAACCTAATAAACCCTAATTAACAAGCTAATTCTACTTTTGCCAAAAACACTATTAAAACCATGAAAGAACTGCCATTACCTACTCAAGGAAGTAAAAAACATCTAACCATGCTATTTCTTGGAGTAAATAAGTAAAAAACAGATTTTTGGATTGTTATGTGTTTTTAGGTGAATTTAACATGCATATAATTTATTGTGTGTGAGTGTGGCAGTGAACAGGTGGCGTTAGAGGGTGGTTTTGGAGTTTGGGAGGATGTAGGATGGTGTGGATGGGTTCTAAGAGGTATTAGGTGACCTTATGGAGGCTTTTCCCACACTTAGCCTTCAAAAGAAAGCCTATAGGAAAAACTACAGGAGGACACAGGAAAACTACACCCAGAAAACAGAGAAACTACAAGAGACCTACAAGAGGAGGCCGAGAGAAATTTTCATTGTTTTGAGGGTGTGAGAGTGGGTGGAAAAGGTGAATGAAGGTTGGAATGAGATTTTATGGCACCTAAGGTCTACCATGAATCACTAGGAGAGAGAAAGATGATTGGGTTTGCTCAAGGAGAGAGGAAGAAGTTCTATGAAAAATGAAGGAAACGAGGGCAGAATTGAGGTGAGGTTTGGGAGACCTATAGGGCATGGATCAGATGGAGGGTGTGATTGCTGGTAATCTGGCCTACTTCTGGAAGAGATTTTCCACATAGAAACTAATAGTCAACCAAGAAAATCAAGCAAGTGCATTCTAGGAAAAACAGAGTTTTGCATTAAAATGGCCTAAACTATGATGTATAGAAGGAAATGTTGGGAAATGATGTAAGAAAGGAAAACATGCAAAAGGACTATTGCAAATCAGGAAATGAACATGATAAAGAAGATCTAAAGCAAAGAAAAACTGGACTATCAATCTACTAGAGAACCACAAACACTAGAAGTCCTGGGAATGAGGAAAATCTGTGTTTTTGGGGCAACAAGAGAGTCTTTGCCTCAAATCATGGTCCCAGAGGGAGGAAGAGAGGCCAAAGCATTGTTGCTAGCTTTTTTATTCTTCTCTGATTACTTTTTAACCTATTACAAAAATCACAAATGGAAGCAAGCTACTAAATCATCAAAAGCAACCTATTCTTAACCATAAGAGAAATACATCTAACAACTGTTATAGATCTGATCCAAAAATATAAGATAATGCAAATATACCCAGAAATAATAAGATAGAAATAGATAGAAATGCTTCACTTTATTGATCAAACACTTAAGGTAGGGAAACACCATACATTCACTCCCTAAGGAAGGAAACCACTCCACAGGCCATATGCCTACTCATACAATATTCCTTGACATCTCTCAATGGGGGGTCTTTAGCCTCTATATAGGCCTTACACATACAATACCATGGGTCATTACCATGGTTCCCTCAATACCATCTATCTAATACCATGGGCCCATTACATTATTACTAACTACTTGTGGTCCCTTACATGATACGGGTTAACCACCTTATTTATTACTATGGCCCATCCCATTATTACATTAATCCCTTGGGTACCTCCCTTTGTACCCCATATTATCCCCGCTAGGTATACTTCATTCCACCCCACTAACATGTTTCGTCCCCAAAACATGGGAATAACACAAAATAATAAGATCTACTCAAAAGAGTAGTCCATTGGTACCATGCACGTGCATCTAGCCATTCAAGAGAAAGGTGAACCCTCGATCTCGCTGGTGCCTCGCTCACTTGAGATGGAAGTTGACTATGGCAGCTTTCTGTGTTGATGTGTATTAGGTGGATCTTCGCTCCTCTCTATCTGTCATGCGAGGATTGTTATCCTTGTGGCTAATTTTTTGCCATCTCGTTGGTTGTTTTCTTGCGGGGTGATGTGGGTGGCGATATGCTGAAGTGTTAACCGATGATGTATATTTCTTTAATTCACCACCTAATGGAGCCTGATGGGTATCTGGTACCTGTTGTGGTCCCTGTAGTTGTTTCTTGTTTTTCAATATTACTTTAACCACTAAGTCCCCCTCTGTTGTAACATTTTCTGCTTCCGCCTCTACCTGTTTTTCTGGTACCTAGTTTGATGTTTGTGTGTGGTTGTTGACCTTCAATGGCTCATCATTTGATATTTCAGTCCCTAGAACATCTTCTGCTTCAACTTCTGTGGACTCTACCTGTTTATTGATGGAAATATTTTGTAATGTAATTTTCTTCTTTTTATACCAGAGCTTTAGGAATTTCTTCTGCACATTAATATTGATAGTACTTGTGGATTCCATCCAAGGATATCCGAAAACAACATCCATGTTATCCATATCTGAAGTGTAAAAATCACAATGCAACACATACTTATTCATTGAAAGCTCCAAATCTTTATAAAATTGCACATTCTCATCATTAACCTATGTGTTTTCAATGTGTTTTGCTGGCACTTGTAATGTTTTTGCCAAGTTGACATTTATGAGATTTTTCTTGCAACTTGGATTTAAAGACACAATGATTTTCTCCTTCTGAATCAATCCATGACCCTACAATAAGGATATACCAGTAGGAAATAACCCCACATGTTTCCCCTTATCTTGTTTTCTATCTTGAGACCATTTGTCCAAAAGGAGTTTTTCAAATTCTTTATCCGAAAGTTCATACAACTGCTTGTTGTAAATTGATTTCCACCATCTGTAAGCCTCATCTTGGAAACCAAGCAATAATAAAATTTTCCATTGTTTCCCATATGTGATCTTTTGATTCTGTATGAATTTTTCAATAGTAGGGCTATCATATTTTCCTGTAAAAAACATCTTGCTAGACGGCATGAAAAAAACTCACTTACTTGGTGAAAATTTCGAGTGGTCGCAGTTTAGTCAACGTTGCTCAGAATCTTTATTATGACCCGTTTTCGTAAATGGAATGATCATTCTGCATCTTCTCATGGGAGAGAAATCCCGATCTAGACACTGGAATTTCATATCTGCATTGTAACACTCCTGCTATCACCCAAAATTCTGAAAAAAAGGGCTAATTTAAAATCAGCTATTTTTTCAGCAAATTTTTGTGACGGCGAGATAGTGGCAATGCGAATAGGAAATTTGAGTGCCTAAATCAGGATTTATACCACATGAGAAGATGCAAAATGGTCATTCCATTTCTGAAAACAGGTCATAATAGGGATTCTAAGCATTATTGAATAAACTGTGGGCACCTTAAATTTTCGCCACGTAAGTGATTTTTTTTCTTCGTGCCATCTAGCAAGATGTTTTTTACAGGAAAATATGATAGCCCTACTATTAAAAAATTCATACAAAATCAAAGGATCACATATGGAAAACAATGGAAAAATTTATTATCGCTTGGTTTCCAAGATGAGGCTTATAGATGGTGGAAGTCAATTTACAACAAGTAGTTGTTTGAACTTTTTGATAAATAATTTGAAAAACTTATTTTGGACAAATGGTCTCATGCTAGAAAATAGGGGAATGGGACATGTAAGGGTTCATTTTCTACTGGTATCTCCTTGTTGCAGGTTCATGGATGTATTCATAAGGAGAAAATCATTGTGTCTATAAATCCTAGTTGCCAGGAAAATCTTATAAATGTCAATTTGGCAAAAAAATTGCAAGTGCCAGCAAAACACATTGAAAACACACAGGCTAATGATGAGGATGTGGAAGTTTATAAAGATTTGAAGCTTTGGATGGATAAGTATGTGTTGTTGTTATAGCTCCAAATCTCACTATTATGGTTTGTGATGCTGCACCCATGGCCTAGGGCAACCCCTCCTTCCATACCTGGTCCAAAATCTAAAAAAAAAATGTTTTATTCCATGTACGTGACATTGCCCTGAGTTAAACACGTGTGTACGCGGGTTCATATATACCCAACCCGTGTATATGTATTAAAACATTTAAAAAAATATAAAACTCCTTATTTTCAGGCGGAGATCGCGGGTTTTACCTGCTAATCACCTGTTAGTGCCCGTGGCCTCAACTG
>APFE030654970.1:91797-112021 GCA_000404065.3 Pinus taeda
GTGTATCTAGAGAAGGATAGCTCTTATTTGGTTTGTTTGTCATTAGAGAGTCTTAGACTCCTAGGAAGGTTAGATTTGTCCGCAAGTATAACTCATTCCGTGTGACACCATACATTCACTCCTTAAAGAAGGAGACCACTCCACAAGCCATATGCCTGTTCATACAATATTCCTTGACATCTCTCAATGGGGAGTCTCTAGCTTCTATATAGGCCTCATACATACAATACCATGGGTTATTACCATGGTTCCCTCAATACCATCTACCTAATACCATGGTCCCATTACATTATTACTAACTACTTGTGGTCCCTTACATGATATGGGTTAACCACCTTATTTATTACTACGACCCATCCCATTATTACATTAATCCCTTGGGTACCTCCCTTTGTACCCTATATTATCCCCCCTAGGTATACTACAACAACAAACTAATCTACAAACTGAAGTAAAGCATACAAATACAAGTAAATAGAAGCTTGGCGGCTTGGATTGGGCCCTAACCCAAGAGCTTCAACCCTCTGAGGTAACTTAGTGCTAGCTGAAAAAGGATTCCATATTCATTATCAAAAAATAGTAAGATTACATAAAATTGTCATAAAATAGTAAGCTCGAAATCTGAGCAGAGTTTACACAAGCAAAAAGTTGACCCTAGTGAGGCCCTAGGCCTCTCTACTTATATATCTGAAGCTACCAACAACTTCCTTAAAATCAGGGAGACTTGGCTCCCAAAACTCGAGATAACTATCAATCATCTTCCACTTGCTCGGTTTCCTTCTAGCACATGATTCAGCTGCTTGTATTCTGAGCTAAATGAAGGGGAATTCGAAGTGAGGAGCAATAAATGAGGGTGATCCCCTCGTATAAGTCCTCTCCTATGTCTACTTTGAGTTATTACTGTAGTTTGACCATTATATGCTTGACTTTGACCTCGAAATCCATCAATAATATGCGTTAAATACATGTTAGATCACATGGCATAATAATTAACTCAACTCACCCTATAAGCATAAACATAACCAGAAAATCATACAATAAGCTAAGAGAATGGTTGGTTTTACTAGGTTAGTAGGTAAAATGAGCCCATATAATTACGCATTTATGAGGCTCATTATCACCACTACTGAAGGCGTTGCTCATCCTCTAAGCAACCTAGTCAATCTCTTCATCTTTCATGGCCCTAGTGGCCTCCCTACCATTCCAGGCTTCTGATATGGTTTGTTCATGTTCCCCATAAAATCCCGCCTTTCTGTCTATGTCCTTCCACTCCTCCTTTTCTTCTTCTTCTCTTCTACCTTCCAGCATGCCTAATATGAGTGGAGGACTCAATTTGAGGCTAATCCAGTTGACCTTCAGCCTTTGCATGGAGCTTTTGTACATTGGCACTATTTTCAATGCCTCCTTTAGCCTCATTGGGGGAATGGTATTCTATGATCTGCAAGCTGTGGGGTAGGGTGTTCCATCTTCTCATGCATGCATGCACATAATCATCCCCAAGTATCCTAAACATATCTTCAAAGTGTGCAATGGCTTGTTATTAATTGGCTAGATATTTAGGGGCAATCTGAGGGTTATTGGCAAGCAGGTTGTTTGTGCTGATGAGTGTGATAGGATCTAATGGCTTGGCTCTTATCATCAATGGTTCATTTTGCTATTTTTTTAACAATATTTTCATTTCTGCTGCCCTCAATTCTTCATGGTTCATCCATGACGCCATGGCCATTAATTTTAGATCCCCTAGCTTGGAATTGGGGTCCCACACATTCAATTCTATGAGGGCCATGTTGTGTAGATAAAACTTTGCCATCTTTGCTTTTTCCTTGGAGGTGCTTTGGTCACACAAATCCATGAACTGCATATAGTCTTGGAAAGACATTATGGCTCTTTGTGCTAAAGTTATTATTTGGAATTGAGGCCATTGATCCTTGAGATAGAGGCCATAAGATTTGGCTAGTGTTCTGCATTACAATGCTTCTATGGATAAGATGGCCATGTATGCCAAATGAGTCTCTTTCTCCTGTAGCTGCCTCCTTAGTAGTTCATTCTCATTCTTAAGGTGGATTCTTTTAATGGATTCTCTGTCTCTGAGAGCGCTCAATTCCCTACCCATTTCCCTGAGTTTGTCTTCCATGTGGCCAATATCCTCAACTCCTTTGGACTTGGCTATCTGCATCCACCTATGCATTCTCACTCTCTTTTTCCAATTCGAAAAATAATGGAATTACAAATTTCTGTGAGATTATCTTGCCTCCCTCAAGTAGTCTGTAATAGGAGTCAAGACCAGGCTGGGGGCCAAGTTCTTGTAGCTCTTGTGCTTCCTCTTTCACCTCTGGCTATCCTCCTATCTTTTCCTCAAGTTTTTGTGTCTCTTATAGTTTGGATAGTGTCTCATGTAGGATTGTTTTAGTCTCTTGTAGGTCTGGTTTGGGGTCCTGTAGAATTGCCTTTCCCTTCCATGTAGAAGATCTTGTAGTCCTCCTTTCATAGGTTATAGGTGTCTTGGAAGGAGATTCTTTCACCTTGACAGATGGTGCATCTTCAATGTTAATGGGAGTCTTTGATGAGGGCTGAGGTTTGCCTATTTTAATACTTGTACTCTTCCTTGCCCTGAAATAAATGGAGGGTTTTTATTTTCCTCTTCTACTTCTGCTTGACTAGTGTACTGAGGGCAGTGGGGCAGTTGTTGCATCTCTTTCCAAAGTTTCAGGGGACTCTTCTCTTTTCTCTTCCCTCTCTGCCTCCTTTTCTCCCTCTTCTGTCTCTTTTTCCTCCTCCTGCTCTGTCTCTTTTTCTATCTCCTGTTCTGTCTCTTCAACTCTCCCCTCCTCTATTTATTTTATTTCCTCTTTCCTCTCATGCTATTCTATGTCACCATTGGCTTCATCTTCTCCTCCTTGTTGTTCTCCCTCTTCATTGATAGCAGGAGTGACATTATAGGTTAATGCCTTGATGTCATCCTCAACTATCATATTTTTGAAAACTTCCCATGCTATAGGGATTGTAAGGGTATGGAGGGCTTCTTCTACTAGGATCTTGATTAGGCCATGGTGAGCTAGCTGCTATGAATTTCCTTTTTGTACCTTGGTTTTGGATTCAATGAGGGATTGAAGGAGAAAGTAAGGGAGACTGAGCTTTTGATGTGCTGGGGTATCCATGCCATATCTCAAATCTTGGAGGATTTTGAAATGATATCCATAAATAATGTTATGCCTCCTCTCACAAGAAATGTATTTGATCACTTGGTAGCTAACCTCATCCTAGGGATATGGTACACTAGCCCTCCTAATTCCATTTTTGTCTTCAACATGGGTTTCATTATTTTGGAAAAATTTCCTCTTGGCAGCATGGCCAATTGTTTTCTCATCTTTAATCCAAGGCAGCCCAAGAGGAAGGGTAGTGACCGTACTAATGAATTCAAGGGTTATTTCAATGGAGAGGCCTCTAATGGTTACAATAGCATGAGTTCTTGTGTGAGGGACTAGAGAGAGAGAAAATTCATGGGCAATTTCATCATCACACCCTCTAAAATTCTCAAAGAAATTCATCCAGTTTGCCCTTATAAATATTTCCACCACTTGAGGATGTGCATGGAGTCTAGTGGAGTTAGTAGGCTCTTTTCTCATAAACCCCCCTGTCATATTGCCTGTACTTCTTTTGAAAAACCAAATATGGAGGTAAAGGCAAAGGATTTTGAGTGAAATCTAAAAGCGGAGGACATTATGTTTAAAAAAAAACAATTTTTTTTTAAAATGTATTTCTACCCTCTTAAAAGACTCATTTTATCTTCAATTTGAGACGAACTCTTTTGCATTTTGATATTCAATAGAGGAAATTCATGAACCCTACCTCTTTAGATTGAAATTCGTGCCAAAAATCACGTTTCTTTCCTTGAAAATGACTCACTACCCCTCCCGTAGATTTCCTATAGGTGATCCTGTAGAAAATGCCGAGAGAAAAAATATGGAGGAAATCGATGGAGGATGGTGGATACGAGGCTGTGTGGGCATAGGAAGACTATTTTGTGGTTGAGTTACGAGGAGAAACTGAAGAAAAGGTGGTGAGAATGCACGGGGAGGAGTGTTCATTACCTTTATGGTTGTTTTTGGTTATGAGCGCTGAGTTGGCAAGTTGTGCATTGCCTAAATTGGTACCATTGGTCCCCACTTTCTTGGTCATCATGAACCCCCTCATAATTATCCCCTCATTATTGCATCAGAGTTAACTCTTCCTCCCACTACCTGTCCTTCGCATCTTTTGCTTGAGTTGATTGTGCGCACGTTTGGGTGATATCTCGGTTAAGTGGAGTCAACTAAATGAAGGTGGCCAAGTTAACTGACCACCTTTCCCTCTTTCGATTTCAACCATCTTGTTGCCTTCGTATGATTCCTAACTACACAAATGTAGATAGAGGAGTGAATTAGCTATTTACTTGTAATCTAAGTGTATTTTCTGCCATCGACTATGAGGTGTTGTGGCTTTCTTTGCTACATGCCTTCATTTTCCTTCCTGCATGATGTCTCTGCTTGCTGATGTGTTGTTGTGTGCTTTTGCAGGTTCTTATTTTGTTGGACCTAAGTTGCATGTTCCTTTTAAACCTTCAGATGTGTTGTCCCTTGCTGCTATTGCTGGATTTCTCTGGGATCAGCTGCTATAGGAATTCCTACAGGAGCTCTTGTAGCTGCTTCTCCCCTTGAAACTTCAGCTATTTCCCTATGCTTGGAGCTTGAGAATGATGCTAGAGTTGGAGATGAATGATCTAGGGATAGTGGGTAAGCTTCAGGTAAAGTTAATGGTGCCTTTTCCTCCTTTTATTTTTGTTTTTTTCTTTCAAAACTGAAAAAAAAAAAAAATTAAAATAAAAAAAAAAAATAAAAAAAAAATAAAAAAAAAAAAATAAAAAAATAAAAAAAAAAAATAAAAAAAATAAAAATAAAAAAATAAAAAAATAAATAATAATATAAATAAAAATAAATATAAATAAATAAAAATAAAAACATAAATAATAAATAAATAAATAAATAAATAATAAATAAATAATAAATTAATTAATAATAAATAAATGTTTTTCTATGTTTTTTCTTGGAAAGGAAAAAAACAATAATGTTGCTTAGAGTGTGATACAGGCTTGGAAATGATGGCAAGGAGGTTAGATGGTAAGAGGGATTATAGGTTCCTCATGAAGCTTTTCTTGTCCCTCAAACTGCCTCCTGTAGACACTTTTGGTTCTCTATAATTCCTACAGGAGCCTCCTGTAGAAAACACAGTTTTGGAAGAAGAGGTACAATGGGGTGAAAGAGATGCCAAAAATGATGGAGGAAGGTGTGGAGAAGATGAGCTGGATGCTGGTATGAATGTCAGGGTTCCCTTGGCACCTTCTTCTTCTCCCTGTAGTCCTCCTGCAAACCTGCAATGCAATAAAAATTCATTTTTTCTTTCTCTTTTTTTTTGAAAACAACTAGGGCACCTTAGAGAGGTTTTCACCTTATTTTCCTACCTTGGACGCCTCCAAGGGAGGTTTTCACCTAGGGATTTTATTATTTTCCCTTTTTTTTTAGATCACTGGGCCGCCTCAAAAGAGGTTTTCAACCCAATGATGGGATTCAAGCGCCTCATGGAGGTTTTCACTTGAGTCCTTATTTTTCTCTTTTTTCTTCAGTGAGTGAGTGAAGTGGAAGCTAAGACATGCTCCACTACCATCACTATTTTATTCAAATCTTCAATAAACTCTCACTTGGAGAGGGGTTTCTTGTATACTTTCAACCGATGTCCATTAACAAGCATGGGGATGGCTTCATCATCAATGATTCTAATCAGAACTGAACCATTGTCATTGCATTTCTCCATAGTGTAGGGTGCCAACCATCTTGTTCTCAACTTGCCTTTGAAATCCTTGTATCTTGAATCATAGAGTAGTTCCTAATCTCCCTCTTGGAATTGCTTCTCCTTGATGTTTCTGTCATGCCATATATTTCTTTGAAGTTGAACGACCTCTTTATGGAGAAGGGCTTGCAATCTGTATTTATCCAATCCATTGAGCTAAAGTAATCTCTCCTTCTATGCATGGTTGAGGTCTAGGTCCAGCTGAGCTGCCATCGTTAGGGTATTGAATTCAAACTCTATTGATAAGAAATCCTTCTTCCCATATACCAGTTCATAGGGTGTGAACCCAGTGGTGGTATTCCATGTTGTGTTGTAGGCCCAAGTGGCCTCAACTAATCTATCCGCCCAATCTTTTTTGTTGTTGCTCACTACCTTGGTTAGGATCCCTTCCAATGCTCTGTTAGTAACCTTCACTTTCCCATTGGCTTGTGGATGGTAAGGGGTGGAAGTCTTGTGCTTGATCTTATGACGTGTGAGAAGGTCTTCAATCAGGCTGGAAGCGAACTGACTGCCTTGGTCTGTGACCAACTCTCTTGGATACCTGAGCTTGTAGAATATGTTTTCCCTAAAAAACTCAACTACTTGTCCTTTGTCGCTGCGTTGATTGCTTTTGTCTCCATCCACTTTGTCAGGTAGTCGGTGCACACAATGATGTACTACTTCTGCTTTGAAGGGGGGTTGATAGGTCCCAAAAAGTCCATGCCCCACTTCTCAAATGGCTCAAAGGTCACTTGAGGTTGCATGGGAATTTCATATTTTGGAGTGGGTTTCCCCATCCTCTGACACCAATCACACTAGCTCATGTATCTCCTCACATCCTGATGAAGAGTGGGCCAATAGTAGCCTACTTGCAATATATTGAATGCATTTCTTTTTTCTGCAAAAATACCTCCACAAGGCCCATCATGACAGGTCAGGAGGATGTCAAAGACTTCCTCCTCCCTGACACATCTTCTCAAGATCTGATCTAGGCCAGGTTTGAAGAGATTGCCTCCAATCCAGGTGAAAGGGGCTCTTTTCCTTACTATCCTGCTCTTCTCTTTTGATGATACATGTGGTGGGAACTGTGTTGAAACCAAGTAGTTTGCTATATCAGCAAACCATGGAGAGAGTACTGATATAGCAAATACGTGTTCATCTAGAATTTGGTCATCCACCATTCCTTCTTCACCTGCAGGCAAATTTACACTAGACAAAAAGTCCGCAACAACATTCTCTTTACCAGGCTTATCAATAATGGTCAGATCAAACTATTGTAGTAAAAGACACCATCTAATAATGTGAGCATTTACATCTGGTTTGTTCATTAAATATATAATTGCAGCATGATAAGTGTGCATAAAGGTCTAATAGCCTGTGATATAATGTTTGAATTTGTTTAAGGAATGCACAATATCTAGGAGTTCCTTCTCGGTCACTGTATAGTTTAACTCTGCCTTTGACAAGTTTTTGGTTATAAAGTATATGGCATAAGGTAAATTTTTATCAATTTGTCCTCAGGTTGTTCCTGTTTCTTTGTTCAAGGCATCTGTGTGAATGTGAAAGGCTAGGGCCCAGTTTGGGTCTCTGAGAATTAGGGCAGTCACTAGCTTGCTCTTCAAGGTATCTCAGGCTTCTTGACATTTTTTCGACCAAATGAACTCAACATCTTTGCCTAGGAGGGAAAACAAAGGAGAGGCTAACTTGCTGAAGTCTTTAATGAATCTCCTGTAATATCCAGCTAAGCCTAGGGAGCTTCTGACATCTCTCACCTCTTGAGGGGGTGGGAACCTTTGGATGATGGCAATTTTGTTGGGGTCCATCTGCAGTCCTTATTGAGATATTGCATGACCTAGCATGGTCCCTTCATCCATAAAAAATTCACATTTTTCCGGACTGAGGGACAGGTTCATCTCAATACACTTATCAAGAACTTTTCCTAGGTTAGATAAAACTTCCTAAAAGTTAGAGCCATAAGGAGTAAAATCATCCATGTATATTTCTACTGCATCATGAACCTGTTCAGAAAATATACTCAATACCGCTCTTTGGAAAGTGGCTGGAGCATTGCACAAACCAAAAGGAAGGACCCAGTATGCAAAGGTACCCCAAGGACAAGTGAAAGTGGTCTTATCTTGGTCTTTTAGACTGATTTGAATCTGATTGTA
Source organism: Pinus taeda (assembly GCA_000404065.3). Classification (NCBI taxonomy): domain Eukaryota; kingdom Viridiplantae; phylum Streptophyta; class Pinopsida; order Pinales; family Pinaceae; genus Pinus; species Pinus taeda. The sequence goes on from APFE030654970.1 coordinate 99,828, forward strand.
CCTGCTAAACTCATCTAGGAAGGAGAAAAACTTTTTCCCTTCCAGATCATCTAACACTTGATCTATGAAAGGTAAATGAAAATGGTCCTTTTTAGTGGCTTTGTTCAATTCTCGATAGTCAACACGTATTTTCCACTTACCATTTTTCTTTAGCACTAGCACCAAAGGAGAGACCCATTCACTGTCAGAGATGGGATAGATGAATCTTGCGTCAAGCAATTTCTGCAGCTGTTCCTTAGCAATATATTTAAGTGCTGGGTTCATCCTCCTTTGAGGTTGTCTAACTGGCAAGAAAAATTCCTTGATGTATATATTATGAGTACATAATGAAGGGTGCACTCCCTTCATCTCCTTATAACTCCAAGTGAAGGAATCTAGATGTCTTCTTAGCATGCTGTGTAGCTCTTTCTCCTAGGAAGTAGATATGGATTGATTGATTTTCAATGTTCTTTCTGGGCCGAACTCTATATTTTTAACACAAGGAGAAGTGGGGTTGGCCACACAAATATTAGTTGAGGGGTTGTTTTGGGTTTGTCTTACTATGTCTTTTAATGGTGATACAGTGGGAGGTGGATTCTGAATCAAATTTTCAATCATATCATCCTCATCTTGAGGTTTTTCCCCAATGGAAATTTCTAATGTACAAAGTGGTGCAGAATAAACTTCATCCTCATCCTCCTCCTCCAACCAGAGAGGTAGATAATGTTCTAGCAAGGGTTGGGTAGGAGGATATAGGATTAACTACTTGGACTTCTGTCCATTCTTTATGATCATGTTCCCAACTCGGCAGCTGATGTAGCCATCGGCTGTAGCCAACCAGGGTCTTCCCAGAATGAGAGGATATCCAGTGAACTTTTCCTTTGGCTGGAGAACTAAGAAATCAGTAGGGTACTCCCAAGAATCAATGGAGACGATCACAACTTCCACAATCCCCTCAGGGGTCACTGTGGAGCGGTCCGCTAGCTGCAACATTGTCATGGTCTTCCTCAAGGAGCCTTGGAGGTTAAGTTTGAGCATTATGTCCTTTTTCATCACATTAATGGTGGCTCCCAGATCAATCAAGGTATGTGGGACCATTGTGCCATTGATGTGGAAATCAACTATTGGGCTTCTAGGGTCCATATATTTTGGACAGACTATCTGCCCCAACATCAGGTCGGACAGTTGTTCTATGACATTGATGGTTGGGGCATCTCTCTTACGTCTTCCTCGATGCCTAAAGCACTTCTCTTTCATCAACCTATTGTAGATAGACACATTTTTTATGGTTTGGAGAAGTGTTATCTTCACACATTTCTTCCAGGAGTTCAGTCTCTTCTGGGGTAGGCTGGATTGTCATGGATAGTCTCTTAGGAAAGGGTGGATTTTCTTTAGGTTTGCTTTCTTCTTTATCTTCCTCAACCTCCCTACTATCTAGGAGAAATTTTTCAGATCACAAGTTAATTTCTTGAATCTCTACAACATAAGTTGGGCATGATGGTTCCCCACTATACACTTGCTGAGCCTGTCTATTGTTCAGGTTCAGATTTGGTTGGGCAGGTATTTGGGGTTGCCTTGGTGGAGTAGAAGGTAACTATTGTGGTTACCTAGGTGGTGGAGGCAGAAGAGCATGAAGAGATTTGTATTGGGGCCTCCAACCCTGATGAGATGCATTCCACTGAGGTTGCGGCTGAGCATAGGATTGAAGTGAATGGGTGGCTAGTTGGCCATGATATTAATATGTGAAGGACCAAGGAGGAGGCGTGGACCAAGAAGGATGAGTAGGAGGGTCCCAAGAAGGTATGGATGTGACTTGGTTGGGGTTGTAGTATGCCTGAGATGTCCCTTGCATCCCCTGTTGGTATGGTTTAGATCCCTGCGACCTCCTTTGGTTTATGTAATAGATCTGTTTAGTGACTCCTTCGGCCCCTTGGTATACAGCTTTAAGTTCGGCCAAGGAAGTGCACTTATCTGTAGAATGATCTTCTTCATAGACTGAACCAACCTCTATAGAGTTCAATGGGCATTCATTCCTAGGATGCCTCCTGGTGCATCTAGGGAAAAAAATGGCCAAATCCCTCTCTGATTCCTCTTGATTTCTTTTGATATATAAGGTATCCATTTGTATGGAAAGAGTGTGCAACGTCTCACTCTTGAAGTCTTCCGGCATGTTTCCAATTTCCCCTTTAATGGATGAATTGGAAGAAGATGTACTAGCTATGGGTTGACTCCCTCTACCTTTCTTTCTGGCTGCTCTAGAATGGTTTCTAAAAGCAGTCTTTATGTCCTCATAGGATAGTTGGTAGATGTCTCTCCTGGCTAGTAGATGGAGGGTGTCTAAAAGGTCTTCCCAAATTCCCCTAAGCAGGATCAACTTCAGAGACTCAAGGTCAAGTGTACACCTGGCCCTTTTGTAACTGAGTTGGAACCTCTCTTCATAGTCTTCCAAGGACTCATCACTTCCTATGGTCATTCGGAAGATTTCTTCTTTAGTATATTTTTACCTACAATAGTCTTGATACTTGTTGTTAAGGCCTGCTACATCTGAGCCCAAGTTGTGATGCTATTGTCAGGTAATCCCATGAACCAGCGCAGTGTTGCATCCTTGAGAGTAGAAGGGAACAATTTCAACTTTTGCTCGTCTTCGGCATAGTCATAAGTTCGACAAATGACAACAAACTCGAATAAGAAGGTGTTAGGATCTTCTGTAGTCATACCATGGAAGTGAGTTAGGGCTGAAGGACTTATATTCTTCATTTTGGTGTCCCCATTGGTCTCCCGAATGGGGAAGGTACCCTCTATTCTCTCTCCATTTCCCCTAGCATTTTTGTTTTCAACCATTGTCTCCAGAGGAATGTTTTCTTCTTCTTCTTCCCCTATAGGTTCTTAAAATATGTTTGGATGTTCACCTAAGGGTTATTCTTGATTGTAGCCACTAAAAAAGAGAGAAGGTTAGCTGTGTGAAGCAGTGGAGGTGTTGGGAAATTTTTTCCTAAGTTATCTCTACTCTTACGAGGCATGAAAGAAAATATTTTTGGTTGGTTTTCTGTTTTATTTTCCCCACACTGAAAGTCCCTGTAGAAACTGAAATTTTGGTTGAACAAAACAAATTGCAACTAGCTGAAATGAACTTGTTGAATGGAAATTTGTAGAATTGAAAAGGAAATCAAGGAAATGTGGAACTAAAAGAAAAGAAATGACTAGTCTACTTTTATAGGAATAAACTATTAGCAGAATGTTGCAATAGGAAATAAAAGAAAGCAGTTATCAAAAAATACTTTGACGCTTCTCTGGAAACAGTGCCAAAAAGTGGTGAGCACCAGTATTGCAGCAATGATGCTGCAACTCCTGGGCTACCAAATTTACTTTTATTAACTCAGTAGTTTGTAACAAACTTGGAAGCGTTGGTGGTATATGCACAAGTACTAGTTCTTACTGTAGGTTGTCACTTGGTCAGTCGGCGTGATATCACTAGGAGCTCAAGCCAGCTTCTATGGATTTCAGAAGAAGCTCTATGTGTGATGAAAGGAAATAAAGATTACTTTACATATGCTATTCTAACTGCAAAAAGGAGAAAGAGTGGAATGTAAAGCAAAATCTAGTAAACCCTAATTAACAAGATAATTCTACTTTTGCCAAAAACACTATGAAAACCATGAAAGAAATTCCATTACCTACTCAAGGAAGTAAACAACATCTAACCATGCTATTTCTAGGAGTAAATAAGAAAAAAACAAATTTTTGGATTTTTATGTGTTTTTAGGTGAGTTTAACATGCATCTAATTTATTCTGTGTGAGTGTGGCAGCGAACAGGTGGCGTTAGAAGGTGGCTTGGAGCTTGGGAGGATGTAGGATGGTGTGGATGGGTCATAGGAGGTCTTAGGTGGCCTTTTGGAGGCTTCTCCTGCACTCAACCTTCAAAAGAAAGCCTACAGGAAAAACTACAAGAGGGCACAGGAAAACTATAGGAGGAAAACAAAGAAACTACAAGAGGCCTATAAGAGGAGGCCGAGAGAAATTTTCATTCTTTTGAGGGTGTGAAAGTGGGTGGAAAATGTGGATGAAGGTTGGAATGAGTTGTTAGGGCATCTAAGTTCTACCATGAATCACCAGGAGAGAGAAAGATGATTGGGTTTGCTCAAGGAGAGAGGAAGAAGTTCTATGAAAAATGAAGGAAACTAGGGCAGAATTGAGGTGAGGTTTGGGAGTCCTATAGGGCATGGATCAAATGGAGGGTGTGATTGTTGGTAAGCTTGCCTATGGCTAGAGGAGATCTGCTGCATAGAAATTGACAGTCCACCAAGAAATCAAGTAACCAATGAAATGAGTGCATCCTACGAAAAACAGAGTTTTGCATTAAAATGGCCTAAACTATGATGTATAGAAGGAAATGTTGGGAAATTATGTAAGAAAGGAAAACATGCAAAAGAAATATTGCAAATTAGGAAGTGAACATGATAAAGAAGATCTAAAGCAAATAAAAACTGGACTATCAACCTACTAGACAACTGCAAACACTAGAAGTCTTAGGAATGAGGAAAAATTGTGTTTTTGGGGCAGCGAGAGAGTCTTTGCCTCAAATCATGGTCCTATAGGGAGGAAGAGAGGCCAAGGAAATTTGACTAGCCTTTTGAATCTTCTCTTCTCTGATCACTACTTAACCTACTACAAAAAGCACAAATGGAAGCAAGCTATTAAATCATCAAAAGTAACCTATTCTTAACCATGTGAGAAATACATCTAATAGCAAACTAATCTACAAACTGAAGTAAAGCATACAAATACAAGTATAGAGAAGCTTGGATACTTAGATTGGGCCTTAACTTAAGAGCTTTAACCCTCTGAGGTAACTCAGCGCTAGCTCAAAAATGATTCCATCTTTATTATAAAAAAATAGCAAGATCACATAAAAATGTCATAAAATAGTAAGCTCTAAATTTGAGTAGAGTTTACACAAGCAAAAAGTCGACCCTAGGGAGGCCCTAGGCCTCTCTACTTATACATCTGAAGCTACCAACAACTTCCTTAAAATTGGGGAGGCTTGGCTCCCAAAACTCGAGATAACTATCAATCATCTTCCACTTGCTCGACTGCCTTATAGTGCATGATTCAGCTGCTGTACTCTGAGCTGAATGAAGGGGAATTCAAAGTGAGGAACAATAAATGAGGGGGATTCCCTCCTACAAGTCCTCTCCTCTATCTAATTCGATTTATTGTTGCAGTTTGACCACTAAATCCTTGACTTTGACCTTAAAATCCATCAATAATATGCATTAAATACATGTTAGACCACATGGCATAATAACTAACTCAACTCACCCTATAAGCATAAATATAACCAGAAAATCATACAATAAGCTAAGAGAATGGTTGGTTTGACTAGTTTAAGAGGTAAAATGAGCCCATATAATTATCCATTTATGAGGCTCATCACATGGCAGCCACTCATGCAAGCAAGGAAGCAGTTTGGTTGCAGAGATTGTGTTTAAGTATGGGGTTAGTACAGGGAGCTATAAGGATAGACTGTGACAACCAAAGTGCAATTTTCTTGGAAAAGAACCCTGCATATCATTCAAAGACAAATCACATTGATGTTCAATATCACTTTGTGAGGGATATGATAGAAGACAGTAAGGTGTTGTTGGTAAAGGTGGACTGTTTGAAGAATATTGCAGATGCATTGACAAAATCTATGAGCGTTGAGAAGTTATCTTGGTGTAGAGAAACAATGGGTGTTGTAGGGCTAGATAAATGACTAATCTCTCTTGTTTCCCCCTGTGGAAAGAAAACAACAAGTGGGAGAATGTTGGGTTGTGTTATATTCTTTCCATGACTAGCCCATGTAGTTAATCGGGGGTTAGAAGGGGGGCAGATCCCCCACTTTGCTATGCCGATTGCACAGTTTGGGGGGGGGGGGGTCACAGGGGGTTGAGGGTTGCAGGTAACCCCACTCTATGGGGTTCGGGTAGGCCTACCTATATTAGGTTGGGCAGACCTACCTATGGTTTTGTGCATGATTTTTCGCACATGGTTTTGGATGTGATGGTTTTTGGTCCATGGCTTTGGGTGCGATGGTTTTCATTCCATGGTATTGGATGCTTCGGAATGTATAAATATGTATTGTAACATTGAAAGGAATATAATGAAAAATCAAGCTGGTAGTCTTAATTTTGGGATCTAGGGGAAAATCTCTATGTATATGTGTTTTATGTGTTATTCTCTTGCATTGTCTACTTTCTGTGTTTTAGAATTCAAATGCAGGTAATTTCTGCATGGGGTTAAAACCTATAGACATTTAGTTCATGATCTTTAATTTATGCAATTAGAATAGGTTTATTTCCTTGTAATTTCTTTCTTGCAATAGGTTGAAGTTTCCATTTCGAGCATTTCATTTTTTTCAATTAGTTTAGGATTTGACTTCAGTGCATGCACTCCATTACATCATGAGAACAAAGGAAGGACACATTGTATGTTGCACATATAGTGACGATACCTCTTGAGTTTGTACGAACCCTGGGTTGATAATTAAAGTTGGTATTCTTGGAAGTTGTAGCATTCTTGTCGCAATATTGAGGCTCATCACCCCTCTCACTCCTCTTGTAAGGATTATAATGGTGATGACCATGATGCATCTCTGATCAAGAGCTAGAATAGAACACATAACCACTACCTATCCTATCAGGTGTATCCATCCATCTATCACCTTTAACTGTGTCGTCCCTATATCACCTATGTCCTCCATGAGACCTACTACCATATGCCCCATTAGTCCTTTCCTCCTTTTCATGAATGATCTATGGTTGTCTCTATCTCTATAAATTTGATAAGATATGAAGAATCACTCCATTAACCTTTGCTCATTTTTTAAACTCTGGCAAGCCTTTCCTATCACTCAATTATCCTGTCATTATCTTCTTTGCAACTTATAAACTCTGCCTTTATACTTCGCAAGGTATCCACTATGTCAAGAGAATACTCTTCTCCTTGTTACTAAGTTTGTTTATAAGGGGAGTCATGTGAACTATAATCCACCATTTTTCTTCTCATCTTTGATCTTCTTCTTCCTACAAACATACCATGTTAGATAAACCAAATATAAACATAATGAAACATACCTTAGCGTGTTTCAGGGGAGGCTATATCATCTACACAAATCAGTCCATTTTAGCACATTAGACTTGTATATACATAATTACACTAACAAATCAACATCACCAACCTCAACATGATAATGCAAACTGTAGCAATGACCATCACGAAAAATAACCAACATGAATGCATGATGAACAGCTAGACACTCAAACATGCATACATAAAAATCACACCTGGCCCATCCAGCCTAAGTATTTGAACCTCGAAGCTCTGACACCACCCTGTGTTATCATATATCACCCAAAGAGAATGAAACCCACTATGATACCACCCTATAATAGCTCCTCCCTCATTTACCCAATTTCACAAGCTCACAAGGGTAAACATGATATGAGTGTCACTATGACATAACCTGACCTTCAAGTTCCATTTAAGGAAGTGGGTCCTACAAATTTAAGACATACTGACATCCTGTAGGGACTACAGATCACTCAGGAACTAAACAACCACCTCAGGTGATCAATCCCTGAGTTGGAACCATGTTTCCCTGACCTAGCACCTCAATTGCACACATAACAAGGAAAGGGCCTCCCACCACACACACAAGCCTCCTTCCATGAAGTTATGGCCTAAATTATTCATATCTGAGCATACGACCCTAGGATCTGTGCCACCTTTTCAGGCCAACCTCTAGACCAATGCGCAGAATTGCCTGTAACTTTCCAAAATCATAATCTACATGAAAACAATACTAAACATTCAAAGTACTTGAATCAAGAACTTGACCTATACTTCCTAATCCAAGAAAGACATTTCGTCAAACATATGGAAAACATGTAAGCTACATCTCATGAATGCATATATGATCATAGAATGATAGTTTCCATTTGAGAATCCCCCAGAAGTTTCTAAGATTTCTTTAGCTAGTTGCAATAGCACTTATTATTCCATACATCCATCAACCATTCAATAACTTATTAAAGCATAAAAACAAGCATAGATAGATTACATCACATAACCAACATATAACCAGCAAATAACTAACATAGAAACCATGGAAAATCAACCAGAACATCACCATCATAATAAATACATATACTCATAGATCACAATAGGAAAATGCCTAATATTAACATATGAAAATGTTACCCAAGTCAGGAACTTTCACGTACCACTTGACCATAGATTGGATTGAACCAAATCTCTCTTTTTGCCAATCACCCATGTGCTATATTTGAAACATGAATGTGGGATCTCATATAATAAACCAAGACAAAACCAACCAGGGCTTCCAAAGGCCAAACCCCCTCAACCCTCAACCACATTGATTCCACCTCTATGGTGTTGAAAATCACTAACACCAACTATATTGGTCTCTACCCAAGTTTTCCAAGAATTCAAGAACTAGTAACTCAACCCGCAACCTTCCAAGGCTCTAGAACATTTGTTCCAACCACAACTCCAGGGACTAGTAACTTGACCCATCAAGGGCTCTTGAGTGTTTGTCCCAACCAATGGATCTAGGAACTAGTAACTCAACCCAAGTTGTTCTAGGGTTTCTAGAGTGTTAGTTCCAACCCACAGCCATCGAGAACCTAAGCACCAATAAAAAAAATAAGTGGAAAAACCCACAACTCCAATGTACTGGACATGATTATGGGCATTTGAGTCCCAATTTTTGTATATTATTTTGGACACACTTATGTACACTCGAGATATTTTATGGCATCTATATACAGTTTTACTTTTTGATGCTTGATTTTATTGTGATGAATGAATGATGTGCCAGTCTAATGCTTGATTAGCGATAGAATCGGCTAACCAATTATGAGATCTTGGAATGTGCAAATAATTGATGTAATTAAATGATCTTTGCAACAACCTCACTCTTAAATACTGGCACTATAAACATGGATACCTTACCCGATAAATATTATTCAATTGTGACACTATCAATTGCGAATCAAGATAAACTACCAACGAATCGATTTCATAAGAAATTGATTCGGATAGTAAATTAATGATGGCAGTATACTCAGCCATATTATTTGAATCGGGACCAATGCATACTCCCCTTGACACCATCAACTGACCAGTTGGATAGTAGAGTACCCAAGCTGCGGAAGCGAGGTTTCGAGTGTGCCGACTAGCACCATCAACGAATCCAAAATAGACCAAGTCATCCATCAACACCTGTCATAGCGAACCAAAAGTGTCGATATAAAAAAACTCCCGATAAGATATGTACAAACATACAAAATGTACAAAGAAGCCATTGCCTAGTTGCTACTTAAGCAAAGTACTTCATGAGGTAGAGCCCATTTTGGGGCTTTGCCAACTTGTTTCCTTCAAAATTGATTGACTCATATGCCCCTTTTCCTAAAACTCGTTAGTTATGAAGGGACTGTACCACATAGGTTTCAACTTGCCCGCCCCCAAGGCGTCCTTATCTTGGTCATAGACCAAGACAAGGTCACCTTTAGAAAAGACTTGAGGATGGACAGCTTTACCGTACTGAGTTTTAACCCTTTTCTTATGAGCCTCATTGATTGTGGCGGAATTTCGACATTGCTCATCGAGATGTTCCAAATGAAGGACGCGCTCTTCAAGACTAGAAGTCTCTGGAAGGAGCTCAATAGCTAACTTAAGAGATGGAATTTCACATTCAATAGGAAAGATAGATTCCATCCCATAAACTAACTGAAAAGGTGTAAAACATGTAGTAGTCTTTACGGAGGTTCGGTTGCCCAAAGTACCGGATACAACATAAGATGCCAATTGGACCACTTTTTGTCGATCGTCCTTTGGAGGATCATCTTCAGGGTTTTGTTCACTGCCATGACCTATCCATTGGCTTGATGATAATAAGGAGATGAGTGTTCCTGTCGGAAACCCAATTTAAAAGCCAATTCAGACATTAGTTGGTTCTGGAAATGACTGCCATGGTCAGTGACAATCTCTCTCGGGATACCGAACCTTGAGATAATCTGATTAAGAAGGGACAATTCCGTTGTTTCACTATCATTTTTATAAGTGGGCATCGCCTTAGCCCACTTCGTGAAGTAGTCTATGGCCACAATAATGTACTTGTGATTCGTTGTTGAAGGCAGATTACAAGTTGTAAAATCAATACCCCACTTAGTAAAAGGACTGATAGTGACAATGGGAAAAAGAGGAGCTGGATGTGCATGCATCTTTTGAATATAAACTTGACAGGGGTGACAAATTTTGACCGCTTGAACACAATCTTTGAAGAGCGGAGGCAAAAAATAGCTGGCACGCAAGATACGCTGGGTTGTAGCAAGCCCTGAAAGATGACCATCACAAGCTCCATTGTGGCAATCATTGAGCACTAACTCTGCTTCCTCTAGGGTTAAACAACACCGAAGGATTGAATTAACCCCTCGATGATATAATGTATCACCAATGATAACATAATTTTTAGCCGGGTGACGCAATTTTCAACGTTCATCCTTAGAGAAAGTAGAGGGAAACTTCGAAGTCTGGAAATAGACAATGATAGCTCCATACCAAGGGTCGAGTGAAGAGATGAGGAATAAATGTTCATTGGGAAAACTTTCCTCATAAATAGTATCCTCTCCACAAGGAAGCTCAGAAATTAACTCGGCAAAAACCATGGATTTCTTAGACTTGGCGGACAAGAAATCGAGATCAAATTCTTGTAAAATGACTATCCATCGATTATATTTGCCCCCAATCACTTGCCTACTGAGGACAAATTGAAATGGATTGATTGCCACTAAGACAAATTTTTTTCGTAGCAAGATATAATGGTGGAGCCATTGGACAGCATGGACAGCTGCCAAGGCCAACTTCTCAACAGGAGAATAGTGAAGTTCAGGACCTATCAAGCCTTGGCTCAAATAATAAATCACATGCTTTGTGAGAGCATCATTTTCCTGAACGAGAACCATACCTATGGTTGACTCTACTACAGCGAGATATAAAAGGAAATCCCTACCATAATCCGGTGGACTCAAAGTGGGGTAGAGACTAATGCCTTTTTCAAGGCATCAAACGACTACTGCGCAAAGTTATCCCATACATATGGAACTCCTTTCCGTAGTAAATGCATAAACCCTTTAGTGATCTCAGCATAATTCGCTATAAACCGTCTTAAGAAATTAGCCTTCCCTTGAAGACTTTGAAGCTGCCGAATTGAGGACGGGGGAGGCAACTGAATTATTGCCTCTACCTTGAAGGGATCAACCCTAATCCCTTCACTTGACACAATGAACCCTTATAACCGACCAGATGTAACCGCGAAAACGCACTTATTAGGATTCAACCAGATTTTGTAAAAACGACAATGCTCAAAAACCAATCGAAGATGAGGAGGGTGATCAGTTCTCTTTCGAGAACGAGCAGCTAGATCATCCAAGTATGCTTCAATGAAATGTTTAATTTCGTTGAAAGCATATGACATGGCCCGCTGGAAGGTAGCTCCAGCATTTTTGATACCAAAAGGCATCTTTCTATATGAAAAGGTACCCCAGGGACATATAAAAGTTGTCTTATGCTGATCTTCTGAACAGATAGAGATCTGATTATAACCAGAAAAATTGTCCATGAAGGAGAAAATCTCATTACCCGCACACTCATCAATAATCTAATCAATGAATGGCGTGGGGTAATTATCTTTGGGACAAGCTTTGTTTAGGTCCCTAAAGTCAATGCATACTCAGATTGTTCCTTGCTTTTTATCAATAGGGGTTGGATTAGAAATCCAATTGGTAAGAGGAACAAGGTATATGAAACCTACCTTGAGCAGCTTCTCTACTTCAGCTTTAATGGCTACTGCTTTCCTAGGATTAACCAGTCAAAGCCTCTCATGAACCGGTTTGGCGTTTTCATATGCCTTGATCTCATGTTGAACTATCGATGGATCAATGCCAGGCATTTCTTCATAAGACCAAGTGAATACATCTCGAAATTCCTTAAAAAGGTCAGTGTAAATTTGAATTTCTTCAAGGGAACATTCGGCTCCGATGAAGAGATTCTCAATCATGTTAGGGTTCCTAGAGATGTTTATAGATATCGTTTTTGAAATTACCAACATATTACCTTCGGCATGAAAGTGTGTTGGAGCCAAAGGGTTTGA
>APFE030654970.1:119890-132021 GCA_000404065.3 Pinus taeda
ATAGTAGTATGTTGCTGTGATTCCACAGGTTCTTTTGAAGCTGGGCAGACAAAGAAGAAGCGGCGAAACTCTATCAAGAAGGAGAGGAAATCAAGCACAAGACTCAGGTTGGCCCTCTTGGTTCTCCTCTTGTCTATTTTCATAAAAGGAAACAATAGTAGACTTTGATTGTTTGTTTCTAAGATAGCCACCCATCTTAGTGGGAATAGCAGCATCCGAGTGGACACTATTCTCAGATAACAGCTGGGGCCACATCACCATCTAACTCCTCCTCAGAGAAAGGAGTAGAATGGTTATCTGCAGAGTTAACGATACACTGATATCTAAGCTCTACTGCAGACATAGGAAATGCCATTCCACCAACTTGTCCTTCAACTAATGTGGTCGTAAGTAAAGTCAAGGTCCAAGGGTCTGAAAACTAATGAGTTCAGAAGAACTCTTCTCGTGAAGACTCCTTGGATGATGAAATGACATTGATTCTAGTGATAGGAGAGGGAAAATCAAAGGTACCCATCAATGAAGAATACATCCTAGCCCCTAGATTCTTAATAGGCGGATGAGGGTTATCCACTAAAGGAATAGTAGAATCTGAAGTTGCCCTAGGATCAGCGGGAGAATAATCCAATTGATCAACCTTAACAATTTCCCCCTCATGAGGAAAGAAAATGACACGAAACAGAGTCGAAACAATGGCATCCATTTTGTAGACCCAATTCCTACCTAAGAGGAGATTGTAATCTAGGTTAGCGTCAATGACTTCTACTTCGATATTGACGACCTTCCCCCCAACACATATGGGAAAGGTCAGGATAATCCCACACGACCTATGAGAATGTCCATCAAATGCAGTCAGGAGGGTAGGTGAAGGAACAGTTGAAGGCGATGCAATGGCCTTCTAGCATGACATCGACATGACACACGTGGAAGCTCCTTCATCAATAATGGTACGAAAAATGTTAATTTTATGGTATGTATACTTTATTTGAAAAGCCATATGATGAGGGAGTCACTTTTTGACATTAAGCATGTCAAAATAGGGCACTAAAGAGTTATTTGGATCAGCTGCCCCTATTGCCGAAAGCAAAGCACTTCGTTGAGCTGTACATGACTTGAGAACCTCTAAAGTGGACATGGTGCATGGACTCTGATCCAGAGCCTCGAAAATGGATTAATTCTAGGTGGCCCTAGCATTAGGATTAATAGTCGCACGTTTAGCGAAACCTTTCAATATCCATGGTGTAGTCTCGACAGGGGGTCGCTCAATATGAAGGTCGGTATTTTCGGGAGCAGTTTTGTCCTTGGAAATTTTAGCTTCACCATAATCACGTGTTTGAGTGGCCACATGGACATTAGAACCCATCATGAAAACATTTGACAATTTCTCCCCTTCCTGGTTTCCCCCTGCAAAGGTACCAGGATTTGAACTTGCGCCAGCAAGCAGTTGCTGCCCTTGGGGAAAAGGGTTGGTTAAGATAGCTTGAAAGTTATAAGTCCCTTGCTGCCCTAACAAGTGCTAAGAATCTTGAATTTTGGGTAGAGATGAGTTAAATGGTCTCCACTACATAGCTTGCATGGAAACTTGACTTTCTTTCTAGACCCATTTCCACCACCACTAGCATTATTGTTGGGTTTATTTGCATCAGTCTTCCCATCTTGACTCTTTTTCTTACCTCGTCCTTTCTTTTTCCCATTGGAATCTTGATTTCCTTTGGGGTTGGAATATTGGACGACATTAACCAAAGAGGGTTGAGAAGACGAAGGCTTAGACAATGTGCCTTGGTTGTTCATAGCAGTTTGTAAAGAAAAATGCTACAATTGGCTCAATAGGTTCACTACATTTGTGTCTACATATCCAATGATACCATCCACATGTGGGCCTGGCTTCGACTTGGCTATATCAACCTTAGTCCCAGGAGCATCTGGCAAGGTTTTTTGTCGAATTCTAGACTAAGAGTAAATCAATTCTAACTGCTGGGCCCTAAAAATAGCTTGTTCCTCAGAGTAGACTCCAGACAGGGAGACATCCTTAGAAATTTTAGGTTGTAAATATTTCAAAAACCATTCGAGACAATATTCTAGGGGGATTTCTGCTTTAATTAGCCTCTTTCTCCATCTCCATTCTTGAATATGATAAAAAATGTGAGTTGTTGTGTCCTGACGAAAGTTGGCCAGAAGTTCAGTTCCGGCATCATAATGGATGGGCAACTGGAAATGATTTATGAAAATGTTAGTGAAATCAGTGGAATATGTAATATTTCCCCTTGGAAACTCTATATATCACTTGGTTACATTGCTAGTTGTTAGAATATTATATATTACGAAGAAATGGAACACATAAAATATTGCAGAAATATAAACACAGAAAACGCACAAAACAAGAGAGACACAGATATACGTGGTTCACCCAGTTTGGGCTACATCCACCTCGAACAGCCAGTCGTCCTTCCTTTCTATTATCCAGCAAAATGAAGAGACACAACCTACAGCAAAGCCGCTGTAATATCCTCTGTTTTCTCTCACAGTCTCACCTCTCTGTTTCCCGCTCACACTCAGAATACACATCTATCTCACAGCCTCAAATACAATGCCCTCATACAAAGAGAGGGGTTGCCTTCTAGGGCAAAAAACCCTAAACTAAACATAAGTTCTACCGTCAGATCATCCGCCTAATGAACGGCTCAAATTGACTAGAAATTACTATACTTTTACAAGGCAATTTTACAGCTGTTTTTAGCTTCGGGGGCGGTGCCCCCGAAACCCCCCGCCAGGGGGGGGTCTGTTTCTCGCTCACACAGCATACACATCTATCTCACAGCCTCAAATACAATACCCTCATACAAAGAGAGGTGTTGCCTTCTAGGGCAAAAGACCCTAAACTAAACATAAGTTCTACCGTCAGATCATCCGCCTAATGAACGGCCCAGATTGACTAGAAATTACTATACTTTTACAAGGCAATTTTATAGCTGTTTTTAGCTTCGGGGGCGTTGCCCCCGAAACCCCCCGCCAGGGGGGGGCTCCCAAAGGTTGCAGCCGCCCCCCCCTAGACCCCCCCTGCTGCGAATATTTTACAGGCGGCGTTGCCGCCCCCATTTTGAACTGGGGTCCAATGTGGCGGTACTTTTGAATATAGAAGATAATCGGGCTCCACACCCAACACTAGTCAAGGTTCGTTGAAAAAGTCTCAAAGTAATCGAGTCATCTATAAGGGAGTTTGATGAGCACCACAAATGGAATGTGGTTACATGGTCGCCTGGGTCTTCACCGCCCTTCCCCTCAAACTTAGGAATGTCTGAAGGGAGTTTGGTTGGGAACAGAGACCAGGCTGGATTGTATTTGATTGGATCGTTTGTTAATTTCGTGAGATCTGGCAAGTTCAATGTTTCCAGAAAAGGAAGCCTAAGAGGACCTTGAGGATTCCACCCAGACTGGGCCGAGCTCCCAAAGTTCTAAAAAGATTGGCCTGGATTTTGGAAGGCACCAGGCTACCCAAAGTAACCAGCAGAACTAGCTAAACCAAAAGGTGGAGCTTGTGATCCAGTAAAACTTGGAGTTTGACCAACTCCAGCCGAAACCTCCATAACCGGCAAAGTTCCCTCCTAAAGGATTATAAGGAGTGGATAACCCCTAATAAGGATTCCAAGCAGAAGCTAAGGGATTAATACTTCAAAATGAGCTAACTGTGGAGTACGCCCTATTCCCTTGTTGGGAAAAAAACGGATTCCTAGTTCCCATACTACTAACTGCAGGGTTAGTCCAACCTTGAAAGGGATTGTTGCCTTGTCCTGCAGAAGGAAAAGGCATAGATCCTATCGTCGGGTTGGAATGTGGTATATGACCACTTCCAAAAGGAAAACCCTAAAATGAAGCTGACCCACCTATCATGGATTTGGAGGCACTTAATGGAACTGATGGAATACCCTGTGAATGGGTGCCAAACGGGAAAAACCCAGAACTAAAAGAATTGGCTTGAGAATTTCCAATCGTAGAAGGAATGGAGGTAGATCGAACTAAAGATGTGCTAACAAAAGACCCAAATAGAGATGCAAAGGGGATAGAAATAGTTCCTTCCCCTTGTATTGATGTTGGAGTCTACATAGTTGTAACAGTTGTGATAGAAGCCATGCTTCCAGTAGTGGCCATCGATGGTAAGTGCGTGGTATGACCTGGACTTGATAGTCTATGCATCAGAGTCCCAACATATTGTAATACATCTGGATAGTTAGACAATAGAGGAGAATTCAGGGCCGCTAACAACTCTGGGAGTTCTTCTACCTCTATGCTATCTTCCATTTGAAAGAAACCTTGAGAAAGAACTGGATTGGTCCTCTCTAGTTCTGCGGAAGTACCAGGCCTATGCTGAACACTAATGCCCCTGAGAGGAGGATCAATCCCCAATGCATCAGCTACCACGGGATGAAATCCACTGGCAGTATTACCTCTGTGCCTTCTAGGAGAAGGCTCTAAACTAGGTGGTCAAAGACCACGAAGTCTTTGAGACCATCTAGGTGATCAGTCAGCCACTTTGAATTTTTTATTAAGATCTAATTAAAGACTCAAGGAAAAATGAAAGCTAGGCCAACTAAGAGCACAAATCATACACTAAAAAGTCCCTAAAAGATGTCAGCGAGTCAAACAACTTTCAAGTATTTTCACTCTGGGTGATGAGAATTGGACACCAAAATACAAGAAAGTGAAATAAGGGGCCTTCTGAAGATAGTCTAGGATAATGACGGCCCAGTCCTACTAGCAAAGGTAACAGAGGAAGTTACATTGATCTCCTAACAATAGCCTATGTCGTTACAAGCCCCCAAGCTTCGCAAGGGTGCCCTCCAGTAGTGCCGTTGAGATTGATACAACATCGACCTCAGGTGCCACGGGATTCCCCTCCACAACCACCTATGTAGATCCCTAGGAGAAGCAACTAAGGTTACCAACTCGTATCAGAAGCCAGGCAGAACAATCTTGAGGTAAGATCCAACAACTAGGAGAGGGGGTATCTCTTTTCCTTATCTTCAAAAAACCTCATGCTTAACTCCCAGATCCGGAGCTTTCCTGGTCTTCCTAACGCTATTGGATTTTCACTCACTATTCACACAAATTTATTCACAAATATTCACAAAAATTAACACAAATATTAAGCTAATTTATTCACACAAATTAACACAAATATTCTTTATCAATATGGGTTGGTAATACTTGAAGGCAAGTCCACTGTATATGAATATCAAATATAATCAAGCTTGAAAGACAAGTTTTTCAAAAACTAAAGAAGTGCATATTACAAATATAACCTACATTAACAATTTCCAATTCACTTGTAAAGAAGGAAAGCTGAAATGGCTCTTAACTTAAGAGATCTAATTCTTCCTCAATTATTACTTGATGAACAAAAATTAGAAACCATAAACTTTCAATAGCTTAAGATGGACAAATCATCAATGAAGGGAGGCTCTTAACTTAAGAGACCTTTGGTATTTTCCATCATAATTCATTCACCATAATGCTATCAATTGAAAACTGAAAATACATAAGAAAATTGCTTGCATGTAATCAAGGAAAAACTAGTTTCAATCCACCAATTTAACAGAAGGAATGCTCAACTTGAAAACTTTTTTATCCCGTCTTACTAAAGTGATGAAAAAAACTAATATTTAATTAAATAAATAATCACACATTAACCATAAACCAATCTGAAACAAAGCATGTAAACAAGTTCTAAAATAGTCAGATTATGGGAAAGTAAACTAGTCTAGACAAAGAAGTGTACTTAGCTTGGAATGGGGGCCCTCCAACTTTGCTTTGCACACTTGAAGATTGATATCAAAAGTTTAAACTTCAGTCACACATCCACATTATTGAACATCAAAATAGTAGCAGAACAAGTTCATCAAATTAGCTTTCAACTCCAAAATGTTTCAACATGAAATTATACAAAAGTCACTACTTAAGCCATCAAAGTCTTGGATTTAAATAGATGTTTTGTGAAACAAACTGATCTATAATATTTCTAAAAAACATATCTACTCATATTCACCTATCTAAGTCAAACCCATCAAATCCATCTCAAGAAATATGGTCAATCCCATAAAATCTCAAAACTGCTCTATTTCTAGGGATTTTCTGAGTGACTAGTCATGGTTGACCAGCCTTAAATGAGCTTAATAAATCTTGTTCTAATCGAGCCAAGTGGAGTTAGCTCAGTCTTAGTTCCCAAGCTTTCCATCCATGCATCAAACTCGTGCCCAAGTGTCCTGCAAACATGTCATCCATATAGCTATTACGGGGATTTTTGAATCTGTCAAAATTTGCACTTGAAACCAAATTTTCATAAAAACTTTAGAATTTGAAAAATTAAAATTAAATACCTGAGTAGACATGAAATACATAAAAATGGAATAGATATAGTGGAAAATAGATAGAAAATATATGGATTAAGTAAGTTTCCTTTAGCAAAAATAGACCAAAATCGAGGGCCAACATCTACCCATTGTTGATCATCAAGCATGTCCTCATGCTTGCTTATTTCTTTTTTATCTCCTTACCCCTATTGTAGATACATTTATTATCTCTGATGCTTCCTGTTTTGTTTTTTTTATCAAATAGTCCATACCTATATCATATCCTTCTCTGTATAAAGTAGCCTTAACTTTCTGCTTCTCATACTTAGCCTTCCACATGCTCTTCTTTTTAGTCATTTGAACGCTTGTTTGGAGAACAGATCATTCTTTATTTTCAATCTTCCTATTTTTTCATTTAATCTTTCACTTTCTTTAACCAACCTAGCATTATTCTTTTTGCTTGCTTTGTTTTCTTCTTTTAAATGTTTTTCTAAGATTTTGTTGATTTCTAGTTGGTCTGTTAACTCCCTAATCTTGCCCAAATTTATTTCCTTTTCAAACTCTTATGTAGTTTTTATTAATGATGCTGTTGTTGCATCATCATAGTAGGAATCTCTCTCCAATGCCTCTTTTTAAATATCATCCTCTGCTTATTTTTCTGTTGAACATGTGTCTACTATCTAAACTTCTTTTTCTTTTTCTATTTATCCCAGTTGGACTTTTGTTTCTAAACCTCCTAGGAATGGACATGATGGACACTTCATTTTCATGCATGACTGTATTATTTTACTTTTTGGCTCTAGCCTTGGGATAGAAAGGTGAGCTCATCATCCCCCTCGTTTCCTGCTCTACCTTGTTCTATCCCTCATTGACCTGTTCATTGAATTGGTTTTGACTCATGAATTCCCTCCAAATCATCCCTTGTGATCTTACTTGATATTCAACCAAGATTTTTATCAACCCCTGGTGATAAATTTGTACTTCTCTGGGCTTATGTTCATGTTTTACTAACTCTTTCATCTTTAGGAGGCTTCTAAAGAGGAAGTATGGCATATTAATCTTATCTTCCCCCTTAATGTGATGTAGGAGTCGGATGTGATATAGATGAGCAACACTATATCCCCTATCACATGTAAGAAATTTTGTATAATTAGAACCAATTCGCCCCATGGTTCATTGAACCATTCCCTTGGCATACCATTAGTCCTATCAAAGGTTCATTTTCTATTCTTTTCAAGGAATAAAGTCCATGCTTTCTCCTTGAAATGCAAGCGTTTATGATAATTCTCTCCTATCATCAGGAGGTCCAGTGCTTGTGAAAGGAATTCCTGAGTCACTAGAATTATTACATTTCCTACCCTTTTTTGTTCTTGGGTGTAATTGTTTATAAATTCCCTCGTTACTTCTTCACTCTGGCTACTAAATCTCCGCAAGAAACCTATCAGTCCTGCTTGGTATAACTTCTCTATGGTTTCTTTCTTCCAGTTTTCTATTTGAAACTTTGGCTCTATCCTTGTTGTCATTGTTAATGTAAACCATTGAATATAAGCCTCTATTGTCATTAACTTCATCTTTTGTAATAACAAATAACAAATATTGTTTCATAAAATAAATTTTTCACGTCAGAGAAGCTTACTTACCTGGTTCAACAACTTAATTCAATCTACTTTGGCCTCTATTTTTTTCTTTTTGTAGCAACACAGTCTCTGTTTTCTTTCCTGTTTTGTTCAAACATTCAAACATTATGGCTCATATATCTCTATAAAAAAAAACTATACTTTGTTTTGAAATAGAAATACATAAGAAAAAAAATAATCATATCATAATTTTGTGTTTCTTAATGTAATCTTAGGGCATTTTTCTTCTGCTTTCTGTACAATTCACCATGCAAACTAGGATTCCATTTGCATAATTTTTTATTCACTGTTCTCTATACAAATCATCATGCAAGCCTAATCTTTAACGTTGTATATAACCGAGGGGCATATGGATAGTTTTGTTGAGGGAACTGTTGTAGATTTTGTTGAGGAATCCTTGGTTGCCAAGGTCTTCGTGGTGCCACATAATAGAAACCTTCTATTTCTTGCACTTCTTCCATTGGATTCATTTGCAATTCTTTCAACCTTAGACAATTTTTTGTTGAATGGTTTTCTGTACAAAGACCACATACTTGAACACTATCCAAAGGACATTCTCTTAATGGATGTTTCTTTCTACATTTGGAACAAAAGATTGCTAAAGCTTGTTCTTGTTCTTCTTTCTTCTTATTTTCTTTTAGAACATCTACCTGAGTTCCTAATGTACTTAGGAGGTTACTTTTGAAGTTTTCTAACAAGCTTCCTATCTCTGCTCTTGTTACTCCTCGTGCTACTGATTTTGTTGCTTTTGAATTCCCATCTCTCGTTCCAGATTTTGATCTTCCTCTAGAATATTTTTGACATAAACCAACAATTTCATTAAATGGCAAGTTTGAAATATCTTCCTTGCCCATCACATTCAAAATGTCAAGATATTCATCTCTTATACCTTTGAGAAAGATTGTTCAAATGGTTTCTTGATTTAGAGATTGTTGTTTGGATTTTTGTAGATTATATGCAAATCTTTCTAAGTATTCTTCTATATTTTCTTCCTCTTATTGTGTCATTCTAAAACATCTTCTTTTGAGTCCCTAGGCCTACAATAGGCTTGATACATTTTAAGAAAGATTAATCTCATATCATCCCAAGAAGCTATTGTTTGCTCTCCTAAACCCATGAACCATTTTAAGTTTGTTGCTTTCAATGTAGCAAGAAAGAGATGAAGTTTTTGTGTGTCATCAGTGTATCCATATGCTCTACATGGGATATGAAATTCAAACATAAAGGAATCAGGATCTTCTGTTGACATTCCATAAAAATTTTGCAATACAAAATGTGGAATATTTTTCATTTGCACCTCTTCTCCTAATATTGCACTTGTATCTACTATTGGAAAGCCAAATGTAGTTTCCTAATCACCACCATCTTCTTGTCTTTTCCTATCCTCTTCTACCTTTCTATCATTTTCTCATTTTGCCTCTTCCTCTCTTTGTCTTCTCCATTCTCTTTGTTGTCTCTCATATTCAAGTCTTTGTTCAAGAGTAAGAATAACAGATCCATGTCCCTCTTCTGCCATAGTTTCAATTGTTTCAATCTCAATTTGAGGTTCGGGTTTTTCAAAGACAGGTTGACCTATAGATTCAAGAATAGGTTGTTTTTCTTTAACAATTTATTTTTGTTTTCCTGAAGTTGATGATTGTCTTATTTTTAAGGCTAACAAAGTTTGCCTCTAAATTAAAGTTAACCTTTGTCTAGTTCTTTGTTTTTCTTCCAATTCCTCAATTGTTGGTTTACAAGTAACTGGTTTTGTTAGCTTTGATGGTCCTACCTCTATTGGTGGGGGGTTTTTAATAAATCTAACTTGAGGATCTCTATTTCTAGGCATAAAGAAACACAACCAAAAGAAATGTAACTAATTTTTTTATTTTTGTTTTATGAAATTTTTAGAGTTTTTGCTTATCTTCCTATTGACTATGCCGATAATTGCCTCATCGTTAATGAAACCAAAATGTTGAGCTAATTTATTCACGCAAATTGACACAAATATTCTTTATCAATCCGGGTTGGTAATACTTGAAGGCAAATCCACTATATATGAATATCAGATATAATAAATCTTGAAAGACAATTTTTTCAAAAACTAAAGAAATGCATATTACAAATATAACCTACATTAACAATTTCCAATTCACTTTGTAAAGAAGGAAAGCTGAAAAGGCTCTTAACTTAAGAGGTCCAATTCTTCCTTAATTATTACTTGATGAACAGAAATTAGAAACCATAAATTTTCAATAGCTTAAAATGGACAAATCATCAACGAAGAGAAGCTCTTAACTTAAGATACCTTTGGTATTTTCCATCATAATTCATTAACAATAATGCTATCAATTGAAAACTGAAAATACATAAGAAAATTGCTTGCATATAATCAAGGAAAAACTAGTTTCAATCCACCAATTTAAGAGAAGGAGTGCTCAACTTGAACACTTTGTTATACCATCTTACTAAAGTGATAAACAAACTAAGATTTAATCAAATAAATCATCACACATTAACCATAAACCAATCTGAAACAAAGCATGTAAACAAGTTCTAAAATAACCATATTATGGAAAAGTAAACTAGTCTAGACAAAGAAGTGTACTTAACTTGGAATGGGGGCCCTCCACCCTTGCTTTTCACACTTGAAGATTGATATCAGAAGCTTAAACTTCAATCACACATCCACATTGTTGAACATCAAAATAGTAGTAAAACGGGTTCTTCAAATTAGCTTTCAACTCCAAAATGTCTCAGCATGAAATTATACAAAAGTCACTACTTAAGCCATCAAAGTCTTGGCTTTAAATAGAAGTTTTGTGAAACAAACTGATCTATAATCTTTATAACAAATATATCTACTCATATTCTCCTATCTAAGTCGAACTCATCAAATCCATCCCAAGAAATATGGTCAATCCCATAAAATGTCAAAACTGCTCTATTTCTAGGGATTTTATGAGTGACTAGTCATGGTTGACCAGCCTTAAATGGGCCCAATAAAACTTGTTCTGATTGAGCCAAGTGGAGTTAGCTCAGTCCTAGTTCCAAAGTTTTCCGTCCATGCATCAAACTCATGCCCAAGTGTCTTACAAACATGTCATCCATATATCTATTACGAGAATTTTTTAATCTATCAAAATTTGCACTTGAAATCAAATTTCATAAAAACTTTAGAATTTGAAAGATTAAAATTAAATACCTGAATAGAAATGAAATACATCAAATGGGTTATATATAGTGGAAAATAGATGGAAAATATATGGATTAAGTAAGTTTCCTTTAAAAAAAATACACCAAAATCAAGGGCCAACAGAGTCATGGATAAGGGAGTTTGATTAGCACCACAAATGGAATGTGGTTACATGGTCGCCTGGGTCTTCACCGCCCTTCTCCTCAAACTTAGGAATGTCTGAAGGGAGTTTGGTTGGGATCGGAGGCCAAGATGGATTGTATTTTATTGGATTGTTTGTTAATTTCGTGAGATTTGGCAAGTTCAATGTTGCCAGAAAAGGAAGCCTAGGAGGACCTTGGGGATTCCACCCAGATCAGGCGGAGCTCCCAAAGTGCTGAAAATATTGGCCTGGATTTTGGAAGGCACCATGGTACCCAAAGTAACCAATAGAACCAGCTAAACCAAAAGGTGGACCTTGTGATCCAGCAAAACTCGGAGTTTGACCAACTCCGACCGAAAAACCTTCCTAACCGGCAAAGTTCCCTCCTAAAGGATTATAAGGAGTGGATAACCCTTGATAAGGATTCCAAGCAGAAGATAAGGGAGGAATACTTCGAAATGAGCTAACTGTGGGGTACGACCTATTCCCTTACTGGGCAAAAAACAGATTCCCTGTTCCCGTGTCACTAACCGCAGGGTTAGTCCAACCTTGAAAGGGATTGTTGCCTTGTCTTGTAGAAGGAGAAGGCATAGATCCTATCTTTGGGTTGGAATGTAGTATATGACCACTTCCAAAAGGAAAACCTTGAAATAAAGCCGACCCATCCATCATGGATTGGAGGCACTGAATGGAACTGATGGAACACCCTGTGAATGGGTGCTAAATGGGAAGAACCTAGAACTAAAAGCGTTGGCTTGAGAATTTCCAATTGTAGAAGGAATGGAGGTACACACAACTAAAGATGTATTCAAAAAAGACCCAAATAGAGATGCAAAGGG
>APFE030654970.1:169616-223575 GCA_000404065.3 Pinus taeda
AATCAACTTTAACACAGACCTTTGTCATCAAACTAGGACAGGCAATTATATGCATCAAACTTTTAGTTCTAAGTGATAACAGTATCAATGTATCAATTTTTATTGGATTTTAAGAGATATAATACAAAGTGTGCTTCTACTGTTTCTCCACTAGCTATGTCTCTTCTTCCTCTCTTTACTTATGTGCTCTAATATGTGAATGTTTGATGTCCTTACTATTGGTAACTATTCATACTTTTCCCTAGATTACAACATTAGTTCCTTTGCTAATAGTTTTGGACTTGAATCATAAAAAAATATGTAAGGATAAATTCTAAAGGTGGAAGAGATAAGATTGTGGTGGGAGATGAAAATCAATAACTACCTAAAGAACTACGCCAAAAGGAACAAACTGTCATTAGCAGAAGCCACAACCAATTTTTTCATAAAAGTGCACGAATGGTTTATTGGAGGTGCCCTGACAAAAACAAAGAAATTTCTCGACCAAGTTGCTCATGAAAAAATCTCAAAATGAATTTGATGCCTGAATTTTATTGAAGTTATCAAATCACATTCGAATGAATATGCATGCATGGGTCGTTTTGATTTTAGACAATTTATGCGAAGAATAAGCAATAGAAGAAATATCCTCTATTGAATATATCAAAACCATGTTCTTCGATGATCTACATAACAATTTGTTGGCACAAAAGAGTCATCAGGGGAGAATACCCTAGGTTTAAGCATGGAGAGACAACAATGGATCGTTATTGTCTAGGACAACTCCAATATTTTCACCTTACCCAAGGGTAAGGACTCTCACCTGAGGAGTGTCGCGACCAGAACTAAGAAGGGTTTTTCATGGAATCAAGGATGCATCAACTGATAATATATAAAAAAAACATCATATACATAATGGAGATAACAACATACCATCCAATATTAAGAAACTACTACATGCAGAAGCTTACATAATATTTAAAATTTTAAGTGGGCCAACACATCATACGTAGTCATACACACCACGCTAAGAAACTAGTCTGGACTTTACTTCATATTAATTCAACAATAGACTATTACATGACATATCGACATTTTCCATAGAAGATTACAAGTAATACCCGTTTATAGACTCACAGGCTCATTTTTTAACTCAAGGGTCCTACTCGGCCATGTCCCTACATTCTGGTTCTGTCTTGTCGCAACCAACTATCCCATCTGCAATGCCAACAACAACAACCAACCCCTCTTCTTTACGTGCCTTCTCCTTTTGTATTTCCTCTGCCGCATGGACTGTCAATTCCCAATCGACTATTCTTTCCCTCGGCTGCCACTTTTCCTTCTTGTCCATTCGATTGCCTCTGTATTCTACTGACACTTTGTTGCAACCCCTTTGCAACTACATGTTCCTAATTTATTATCCAGTTCTCCTCCCTGTAACCTAACTTTTGTTTTCGTCACCCATTTCCTCCTCATTATTTGGAAAGACAAAATAATCAAAATCAAAACAAAGGCCCCAACTGGCCTCGATCACAATTCTTTGAATCGTCCACAAGTCAATTCATTTCAATCTTAGTCAGTCCTGTTGGTGTCTCTGTGGGTGCTCCAGTTCATGGCTGCACTATCGGTTGTGCTGACTCTGATGACTGATGGGTTGGTGCTTCCTTTGTTATGGCGTCTGCTCCCATTGCACTTTCCTCCTTCTGAGGCTCCCCCGTTTCAAATGAAGGCTCCAACTTCGAAACAATTATCATGGTTTGTTGCCTAAATTCTCTCTACTTCTGAATGGCGGCTTCCCATCCAGCAAAGATTGTGTCAACTTGTTGAATGAAGTCCTTGGTCATATTAGACATTAACTCAGTTGGAAATTGACTTTGCAGATTGTCCCATTATTCTCTACTTGTGTCATAAACCTTCTTTAGAGTCATAACCTGTAGACGGACTGGTGGGCGCAGGTCTCTAATCACCTTCTTAGTTTTTTCTGACTCTTCCTCGATCTAATCAACCTGTGCCTAGATTGCGTCGATCTGTTGATTGATCTATCATAGGTGGACATAATCCATGCAATCCCTCATGCTGGTGAGCAATGCATGTATCTACTCTCTTACGGGTTATACCAGATGATTTTTCAATGCTAGGATTCTTAGCCAGTCATGGACTCTATTCATCAGCATGTAGCCATCCGCGAGAGAAACAGTGAGTGCTTGTCTCTTTGCTTCTACTTCATTGATTTTGCCTTCAACCATCCTCGCATATATCTCGACTGGGTATGGTAATGCTAATATTCTTGTCTCTAGTTTCTTCTTCATATCAGCATTGGTGTCTATTGGATTCGATCATGCTTCTTGGATATGGTCGCAACATCTCATCATTGTGCAGGTTGTGATATCTACTGGGGCTTCCATGTTTGCGTCAATGATCATTGGCTATAACGATCAGAATCTCTGAATGACCTAGTCAATATGGGCTTGTAAATTTGTGTTTGTCTGTCTCAAGTGATCTCGCTCTTCCGTCACCTCTTGCAGTTGTTGTCTCTGCTACCCGTGCTTTTTGGCCAATTCATCATGGATATTTTCGGCCCTGTGTGCTCCTTGTTGTATGAATGCAAATAGCTAGCCAATGACCAGCGTTGTAGTGTGTCAATTGCATTGTGCTGGGTTTTGGAAAATGTTGTTGTATGGGTAGGTTGTTGGCTATGAATTTTTCAGAGTGGGAGGCAGGCGAATGAATGCGTTGTGACCATGGAGTGAACTGAGGAGTAGGGGGATCACGAGACCACCAAGAAATTTATAGGAAAAATTGACTGGTATGGTTCATCCCTTTCCTCCATTAGAATATTTGTGCTTGGGATTTTCCCTTGTGGTGGGTCTGACCCAAAAAATAGTGATCCTAGTTATTTTTGTTGGGTGCCACTCGTAGAGGTGGTGCCCTTATCCTTCTCTGCTAACTCAACTTCCATTTCTATAGTTGTTCATCATCGACTAGATAGGAAGGTTTCTAACAGGGTCGTGGAAGTGGAGGTTGTGTGCAAGAAATATTCCCTTGACTAATGTAGGGAAGTGGAGGTGGTGGGGGGAATTTCTTTTACTATTGGGGATGTAGAAACTGAGTGTCCTACCTCATCGGTAAGGTCGACAATTAGAATTGGTGGAGCAGTTCTCAGCTTTTTAATGGTCAGGTTGCAAATAAATCTTTTCTTCTTTGGCTTGGGGACTATTGGTTGGGATGGAGTGCAAGAAAATCCAGTGGGAAGTTTCATAGCCAATGGAGTTGTAATGATGGGTGAAAACATAGTGGAACCTTGAAATTTCAAGGGTTAGTTAATCTCACCTAATTGGCCTTCAAAACTTGCAATTTTTTCCTCAATGCAAACATTTTCTCCTCCATCTGCAACACCATCAGCTGGAGGTCATCTTCAGTTGGTCTCTTTTTGTTGCTTTCCGCTACATCTCCATCTTCCCCTATGGTTTTAAGGCCCTGAATAGATATTTATACTTCCCATTAGTAATCTCTCAGGCCACCCTCAGCCACGATCCCATCTCACTATGTAGTGTCGCTTTAGTTAGAACGAATTTCTGTGGCCTCATCTTGAATGTTTCCAGATGGACGCATTGTCATCTAAGGTAGGTGTGCCCATGTGAAGCTTCGAAACAAACTTCTCCAGAAAACTCATCTAGCAGAGCTTTGGGTATCCTCTGCATCGACCTTACTGCAATTAGTATCATTTCATACCAGTCTCTGAAAGTCATTTCATTTACCTCCTTCACGCTTAGATCCCCCAACGCTCTCCACAGTTCATACCAGAGTGCTAACGATTGTCCTTCGATGATAGACATCATTTCCCTCCCTCTTGGCGGTGTCCATTTCCACATGGAAAGATACATCGAATGTACCTAAACAAAAAATTGGTACTCCACCTATAAACATCTTCTCATGCTTCAAAATGTTTGTTGAGAACAAAAGCAAACTAGTTGAGTACCTCCCCCATTGCAATGATGCTCTGCAATCAAAATTGCTTCCAGTGTGCATTCATTTCTCGAGAAGTATCTCTTGGTTTTTCCTTATATGATGTAGCAAGAAAATTTGATTTCAACTTTGCTTATCATGTCAATCTTTGCCCCTCTTCCACCTCTTTTTATTCCATATTTCACATAGTAGTTCTCTTCCCCCCGCTTCTTGTCTCTTTTAGCACCTCCCTATAATGTTGTGGTTACTGCGTTCCCGCTAGCTGATAACCCGGTTACACGATGAATATTGTCTACGTGACTTGGGTAATATTTCTCAAGCCACAGGGATCCCCCATACATTCTACTGGCCAATAGTTTAGTACATTGCATGGCAGAAAAATAAGTGCTGAAAACTAGTAAACTTCTCAAATTGATTATTATAGACCTCTGCAATCCTCTAAATTCCTCCTTGACTCTAGAGTTCTTGGTGTCGTCGTCCTTCTAGATGTTTTCTATGTAGACCTATCTCTTTAGAGTTGTGAACTAAAACCAATTTGTAAGGTCGTTGTCAATTAAAATCAACTTATCATAATTCCCATACAGATTCTCGACCATCTCAATTCGTTCATCTAAATTATTTTGTGGAAATAAGATAATTCCCTTCACCATCTCCTTGTGTCTCTGGTAAACAAATTTCACCTGAGGCTTCACGCTTCTATGTTTTTGCAGTTGTTCTTCAAAGTGGGCTTGGATTTTTCCTGTTATCTGCAATTGAAACTATGTAGTTTCCTTCATTATCCTCCAAGTTAAGTAGCCAAGCTTGACATGATGTTTCTTAACTGGACTTTAGCAACTAATTACTTTGACAACTTTCCCATGTGTTCTAGCCATGATTTGTTGTTGTCGGATGATCTGGACCTAACATTTGTGACATGGACTAGGGAAGGACATAGTGGGCCGCATAGCGTATTAATTTTGACATGATGGGGTTACTTATTAACTAAAATTGTTCCTAATGGGAAAATATTTTATAGCTCATACTTGACAGTTGCATTATTGATTACTTATTATGGAAATGACTACTAGTACGATGGAAAGGATAGATACAATGTGTGACTATAAAGACTAAAAATGTGTCTGCCTACATGTAACTTGCAGTCTGTGAAAGCAACATATGTGATTGCTAAATCTACTCCCCCCCAACCACAAATTAGTTGTGGCGTGATGATACTGTTGCTACAACCTTATTGACACTTTTACTTATTTCTATGAAATGGATATAAAAGGAATGACTGCAACTAACTGCTTAACATGACTGACTAACACTTATTACCTCCTACCTACCTGCAGGCTCATTTTTGAAACCCCCCCTTTATCTTGAATTTTTGTTTGATGATTTGTGGAAGGGATTTAGGTGTGCGCCATTTACCCATCCTTGTAGCATGATTCTGTCCAGTTGCGCCTATCTTACCGCTCTAGAATCCATGGTTTCCACAGCTATGGATGACCCGACCAGTACATCTGTAGTTTTCCTAGGAATTTCTGGAACTCTCTATCATATAGTAATACATGATCCCCAAATTTGAATGTCTTCTTCCTCATATTCCTGTCGCGAAAATCTTTTTCCTTCTCTGCTCCACTGATTCGTGAAACTCGGCCAAGAACCCTGATTCTTCAATTTCCATTAGTTGACTTAGTCTTTCTCTCAATGCTACATTATCTGTCATTCGCGTTGCTTTAGAGATTAACATGATTGGTGTTATGAACTCTATTGGTGTTATACAGGAATAGTGTCCACATGAATGCTACTATTCCCACTAAGATGAGTGGCTATCTTAGAAACAAACAATCAAAGTCTACTATTGATTCCTTTTATGAAAATGGATGAGAGAAGAACCAAGAGGACCAACCTGAGTCTTGCGCTCGATTCCCTCTCCTTCTTGATAGGGTTTTGCTGCTTGCTCTTTGTCTGCTCAGCTTCAAAAGGGACCTGTAGAATCACAGCAACATGCTACTATGCAAGAAACAAGGATCTAAATTCACAAATAATGTAGGATCAGATGTACATTAACCATATACAAGCATATATAAACAAGTAAGCAAGGATATGGAAGGAAACAAGAATATCTTTATTCAGATAAAAAGTAGCAAGAGGATTACAACCATGAGCAGCTCTGACCCAGCATCAACCTCCAGCTAAGAAGCCCTTCTTTCACCTCAAGCAAAGCAAAATCACCCAACACTGTGAATATACACCAGAATACCAATAACACTTCTCTATAAGTTACAAAATTCCAGCCTCTGGATCTCTATGATGAGGGATCCATATATAGATGATTACAGAGAGGTGAGTCATCTTTTGGGATCTTGATTAGTATCTTCTCTCTGATAGTTCCTGCTTCCACTTGGAGAATGATGATCTCTTACTCATCCCTGGTCGAAAATGGAGTGGCAAGTATCAGAGGGGAAGCTTATGGAAGATTCCATGATCTTCCACCTCACTTTTTTGTCCTTGCCATTTGTCCATTCCCGACCATCGCACCCTACAGAGGAGAAAATCAGTATGCATCGCACCCTATACATTGGGAAGGTGATATGCATCACACCCTCTGCATTGAGCTTTCAGTATGGTCCAGTTTTGACTATTTATGAGCAGTTTTCAGTGGAGAACTTCTAGGAGATGATGTAATCAGTTGACCTTGTTCCTTTAGGCAGTGAAGCAACCCTTTTAGGGACTTAAGAGCCCTTAGTTTATGGACATTTTTGATTGGGGTTGAAGTGCACAAAAATGTCTATAACACCTCCCATGGCAGATGAGAAGAAAGACAAGGGGGAAAGAGATCCTATCAAAATCTTGCTGAAAGAATCCATCGAGTAGCAAAGGAATGCGATGATGGATAGCTTTGCACAAATCCTTCAGCGACTACCCAGAGGTGACACATCAGCTTCCAACAGCTACTCTGGAAACGCCACACTGTTTAAGGTACAAGTTCATTTTGAAATCCCCATATTCAAGGGTCAAAAAGATGTAGATACCGTAGATAAATGGTTAAATCTGCTAGATGGGTATTTT
Organism: Pinus taeda; assembly: GCA_000404065.3. NCBI lineage: Eukaryota > Viridiplantae > Streptophyta > Pinopsida > Pinales > Pinaceae > Pinus > Pinus taeda. The sequence goes on from APFE030654970.1 coordinate 176,616, forward strand.
TCTATTCATGAATTTTCGAGTCTGGAAAAGGCTATTTTCTCTCTTCTCAAAGAAGCCCCCCACGTCAAGGACTAGTGGGAAACCTACTGCGAGTAGAAGAATGAAAGTACGGGCTCACTATTTTTAGTTGCACACACTTGGGATTCATTTCGAGATGCCTTCAAGGAGCAGTACTACCCTGTCAAAAGCTATGAGGACAAATACATCCAATGGACCACACTACGGCAGGGAAGGGACCAAGATATGTCAGAGTTCACAAAAATTTTTAATACCCTTCACATACAGTTGGGTATCAAGGACTCTTAGCTGCATTTGGTACTCAAATACCGCGACAGCCTACACAAATACATCCAAGAAGAGATTGAGTTCCTGAACATCTCCTCGCTCGGCACGGTGTACCGATACACTGTCAAAATCAAGAAAAATTTCAAACAGAAGAAGTGAGACTTTGGATTTGCGAATCCGAAGATCAAAGGACAAAGCCAAGGCAAGGTGACCCAAGACAACCTATCAAAGCCACAAGGAAAGAACAACACCACGAAGTCGAAGAAGGACACAGGAAAGTGGTGTGAGTTCCACAAGAGCCCCACTCACAACACAAGTGAGTGTCAGAACAAGCAGTCGCTACTGGCAAAGTTGAAGGCTTCCGAATCAGATGCATGTTCTGACCCTGAGTCAGAACCCGATGAGGGGAATGGCAAAGGGAAGCAGATCATTGATACGAAGCCTAGCACCACTGTTGCTACTACCAAGATCCATAAGAATGAGCCCAAAGATCCAGAGGAGGGGGAACGTCTTTTCCACTCACAGATGTGGGTGAAGGGTGCGCCCCTGCAATTCATTATCGACAGTGGCAGCCAAAAGAACATCATTTCAGAAGAGGTCGTGAAGTGGTTGGGCCTACCGACTACACCACAGCTGCAGTTGTACAATATTGGGTGGCTTCATGAAGAACGAGATCTCAAAGTTCGCTAGCAGTGCCACCTTCCCTACATCATCAATCCCTTCACGGATGAGGTATTATGTGATGTTACACCTATGGATGTTTGTGATGTATTATTAGGCCAGCCATACTTGTGGATGCGACATGCGGTGTATGAATCAAGGCCTCGTGTTGTCATTATTTCTTTGGATAATTCATTATAAAGGATACTGGAGGTAGCCCCACCTACCGACAACTCTTTGATCTCTACTAAGAAAGGAAATGAGCTCATTTCCCAGAATAGGAAATTCATTTTATGTTTGATTTGCTCCCAAAGTAAGGGGAAGATCATCACCACATCCATGACCCCCGTGAAGGGTTACTCCACGCAGTATTAGCAACAAAGGAATATGGCCATGACAGAACACAGGAGTAACTTCTCCTCACCCACAGGGGTACCACACAAGCTTCAGGTGGGCAACAAAGTCTGGTTGCATCTGCAGAAAGAACGCCTTACAAGATCCCATTAGAAGCTCTGACCACGCCGACATGGTCCTTACACCATTAGTATGGCCGTGGGAAATAATGCTTTAGAGCATAGCATTCCTCCATTCCTTCACTTGCACCAAGTGTTCAATGTGTACCGCCCTTGATCATGCTTCCCACATTACTGGACACATCTGAGATTGCAGCGTAGCTCACCATGGATCAAGTTCAGCAAATGGAGGAACTCAACGCCACGGGGACCATTACTTCCTAATGGGGGAGGAATGATCCAGGTGGATGTTGGTGGCCACCCACCTATCCCATTTGGACCCCCATGACTATCTCTTTCAGTTTTTCAATTTCCATAATTGTAGCACAATTTACTATTTTTAGCAGTTTTTCAGATCTTGAACTTCCGGAGCCGTTTTGAGGCCCTAAACAACGTTTTTTGGGAAAACTAGGAGTAACATGGGTCCATGGACCGATTTTGCTCTTCCCAAAGTTGTAGTTCTCAAATAGATCTTTCTAAGAAGATATTGTACGCATCAAATGGAGATCGTATGCCAAAGTTATGACCCCGGGAACTGATGTACCAATTTACCCAAATGTGGCCCACAAATTTGGCATTTCATCTTCTAGGGTTAGGTTTTGGGATGTTAAGGGTTTTCCATTGTTTCTTAACAATAGATAGGCCTTTGACCCTCATTGTAACATAGTTTAGAGGCATGTAGCCGCCACATCCTTCTCAGAGATAAGCTACCATCGCCCTAGCTAGTTTATTTATGTTTCTATTTGTAAGCACATTTCAGTATTTTACATTAATGAAATGAAGTATTATTTCTGCTGCATCTTTGTGTATATGGTTATCTCCATATCTCTGTATTTCGTTCCGTTCCTATTTAAATCCAGATTAGTGGTATCAGAGCGGTCTGCTTTTTCTCTGTTTTTCTTTGCATTTCCCCAACGAGGTCAGGATATAAGGAATTAGGGCTTGAACTAGTCAAACCTTTGCAAGACCAGCCTCGTAAATCTTGACGACCTCCCATAGAGGATAAAAAGAAAGACGAGGGGCAGGAGATCCTATCAAAATCTTGCTTGAAGAAGCCCTCGAGCAGCAAAGGAACGCGATGATGGATAGCTTTGCGTAGATCCTTCGGCGGCTACCCAGAGGTGACGCATCGACTTCAAGAAACTACTCTGGAAACACCATAGCATTTAAGGTACAAGTTAATTTTGAAATCCCCATCTTCAAGGGTCAAATAAATGCAGGTGCCGTAGATAAATGGTTAAATCTGCTAGATGGGTGTTTTTCTGTTCATGAATTTTCGAGTCGGGAAAAGGTTGTTTTCGCTCTTCTCAAGGCAGTCCCCCATGTCAAGGACTAGTGGGAAACCTACTGCGAGTAGAATAATGAAAGTACAGGCTCACTATTTTCAGACACACCTACTTGGGATTCATTCCAGGATGTTGTCAAGGAGCAGTACTACCCTGTCAAAATCTATGAGGACAAATACATCAAATGGACCACACTGCGGCAAGGAAGGGACCAAGATGTGCCAGAGTTCACAAACATTTTTCATACCCTTCGCACACAGTTGGGTATCAAGGACCCTGAGTTGCATTTGGTACTCAAATACCGCGGCTGCCTACACAGATACATCCAGGAAGGAATGGAGTTCCTGAACATCTCCTCGCACGGCACAAGGTACCGATACATTGTCAAAATCGAGCAAAAGTTCAAACAGAAGAAGCGAAACTTTGGATCTGCGAATCCGAAGACCAAAGGACAAAGCCAAGGTGGGGTGACCCAAGACAACCTGTCAAAGCCACAAGAAAAGAACAACACCACGAAGTCGAAGAAGGACACAGGAAAGTGGTGTGAGTTCCACAAGAGCCCCACTCACAACACAAGTGAGTGTCGAACCAAGCAGTTGCTGGTGGCAGAGTTGAAGGCTTCTGAATCAGATGCATGTTCCGACCCTGAGTCAGAACCTGACAAGGGGAATGACAAAGGGAAGAAGATCATTGATGCAAAGCCCAACGCCGTTGTTGCCACTGCCAAGATCCAGAAGAATGAGCCTGAATATCCAGAGGATGAGGAACATCTTTTCCACTCATAGATGTGGGTGAAGGGTTCGCCGCTGCAATTCATTGTCAACAGTGACAACCAAAATAAAATCATTTCAGTAGAGGTCATGAAGCGGTTGGGCCTACTGACTACACCACACCATCAGCCTTTCAAGATGAGATCTCAAAGTTCACCAGTAGTGTCGTCTTCCCTACAACATCAAGCCCTTCACCAATGAGGTATTGTATGATGCTACACCTCTAGATGTTTGTGATGTATTATTAGGCTAGCCATACTTGTGGAGGCAACATGATGTGTATGAGCCAAGGCCTCGCGCTATCATTATTTCTTTGGATCTTTCATTATACAGGATATCAGAGGTAGCTCCACCTACCACCACCTCTTTGATCTCTACTAAGAAAGGTAGCAAGCTCATCTCCCAAACTAGGAAATTCGTTTTATGTCTGATTCGATCCCAAAGTAAGGGGAAGATCGTCACCACATCCATGACACCCGCGAAGGGTTCCTCCACGCAACAGCAGTAGCAAAGGAATACAATCATGAAAGAACACAGGAACAACTTCTCCTCACCCATAGGGGTACCACACAAGCTTCAGGTGGGCAACAAAGTTTGGTTGCATCTACAGAAAGAACACCTTACAAGAGTCCATCATAAGCTCCGACCACGCCGACATGGTCCTTACACCATTACTAAGGTTGTGGGAAATAATTCTTTAGAGCACAGAATTCCTCCATTCCTTCGCCTGCACCAAGTTTTCAATGTGTACCGCCCTCGACTATGCTTCCCACCAATACTGGACACATCCGAGATTCCAGAATAGCTCACCATGGACCAAGTTCAGCAGATGGAGGAACTCAACACAATGGGAACCATTGCCTCCTAAGGGGGGAGGAATGATCCAGGTGGATTTTGGTGGCCACCCACTATCCCATTTGAACCCCCATGACTATCTCTTTCAGTTTTTTAGTTTCCATAATTGTAGCACAATTTACTATTTTTAGCAGTTTTTCGGGTCATGAACTTCTGGAACCATTTTGAGGACCTAAACGATGTTTTTTGGGAAAATTGGGAGCAACATGGGTCCATGGACCGATTTTGCTCTTCCCAAAGTTGTAGTTCTCAGATAGATATTTCTAACGATATATTGTACGTGTCAAACGGAGATTGTATGCTAAAGTTACAACCCTGGGAAATTGATGTACCAATTTACCCAAATGGGGCCCACAATTTGGCGTTTCATCTTCTAAGGTTAGGTTTTAGGATGTTAAGGGTTTTCCATTGTTTCTCAACAATAAATAGGCCTTCGAGCCTCATCGTAACACAGTTTAGAGGCATGTAGCCACCACATCTCTTCTCAGAGATAAGCTACCATCACCCTAGCTGGTTTATTTCCATTTATGTTTATAAGCATATTTCAGTATTTTACATTAATGAAATGAAGTATTATTTTTGTTGCATCTTTGTGTATATGGTTATCTCTGTATTTTATTGTGTTCCTGTTTAAATCCGGATCAACCCCACCTACTTTGGATTTCTATGTAGAATTTGAATGCAAGCCTAATGGTTATTACATGGTCTCATCTACCCGACCCTTGTCCACGGTTCCTTTGATCCTCCGGATTTTGGTGTGTTATGTTCATGCAATTCGGACTCCACATGCGATGTTCATGAGGATCAAGTTATGAATGGAGTTGGTGTTGAGTCGCCAACCTGCGCTATCATTTTTTATGAGTATTTTTTGGAATCTGAAGGAGAAGTTGCGATGAAGGATGACCTCTTTATTTCTGCACCTCATCCGCTTTATCCTGACATCTTCCAAGATTCTCTCATTTCTGATTTTTCTTGTGAAAATTTATCCCTGGATGTCTCCACTTCCCATCATTCACAGAACACGCAGGATGTCAGGAAAAATCTTTCTTCCTGAATCCACTTGACCTCTCATCTTTCATTTATGGAAATTCAAAGGCTGAAAAATTTTGTTTCTCATCAACCCCCCTCTATGATTGGTTAGATCATGAGGATGTTAGTGTTAATGTTGAATTATTTGATCGTGGTTCTCGTGATCTTTTCACTCATTCATCTGATCATGATTTTGATTCACTTGTTGTTGATATTTTTAAGCCACTATTATTTGATAATCCATCATCTGATGAAGTGGAAAACCCTCAAGTTGTCAAGGCACTTCGGCCTACGCTGATGGTTATGTTAGGTTCTCGTAGCCTTGAGTTCAGTTCCACTTCCGATCAAAAATCTATTGAATCACCCCAAGCTCCTCATCACTTTCTTGTTTACATTGAAAATCAATCTAGTTCACAGTTTTCACATCCTCCACCGGAATCACATGATCCTATCGCTCATGCATTGGAGGATTCATACATACCAAGAATTGTTGCAAAATGAAAATTTTCTTCCTTCTTCATGTTTTCTCGTTTGTCATATTTGAAAGAGTGTACATCTTTGTCGTCCACGCACAATGTGACACAACACCATGATACGTCTCTAGGGTCCCTTTCATGTGCTTTCAATCATTTCTTTTCTATATACGCATTCAAACTTTGAACATTTTGGTTTTTATTATTTTATTTGTCTTTTTTATTAGTTTGCTTGAATATCTTTCTTGTGAGTCATGCCATCACTCACATGGGTCAACCAATGCGCAGGTGGTTGCATTGGAAATATCACTTTACATGAGTTGGCCCATGATCTTCTTAGCTTAGGAGTAGGAGTAGTGTTTTCTTTTTGTTTTATTTAAATACTTTGTTTTGGATTCTTTCCTTTGCTTATGCACCCTTAGGATTAGCTTCCCCATGAAACCGTGTTTGGCTTCTCGAGACAAGCAGGGTAAAATACAAGAGGACTTGTACAACTATCAACATTTGGTTTTTTTTTATTCCCTTTATTTGTGAAGATCTTGTGTTTCTTTTAGGTTATGATACCCTGATGGAAAATATGTTATTTTCAGAGTGACTCTTGGTGAATTCACAACGCTTGCACTTTTAACTAGTCCCACCTACTCTAATCAGATTTCTATATTCGGTTAACCCTTGTCAACTATGTCAAGTAGAGTAAGGTGAGGGGGAAAAACTCAACATGTATGTCAAAGGTATATATAAGCATCATTCTCTAAAGGGAAAACATCTTTTACTCTCAATAATTGGGGATCACTCTTCTGCCTCATGAAATAAATAAGTGCATATGCAGAGTTCTTTGAAAAATGAAGAATGAAAAAAAAAAACTTCATGTGCAAAGAGGTGAAGAAATTAACTCTGCTGGGGTATTTTCTAGGCTCGCTGGGAGCAAAGCAATGCTTTTGATCCTGAAGTGACTCCGTCGGGGTACTAGCTAGGCCTACTGGAAGCAAAGCAATGCTAGAGATGAAACTAAAACTCTGACAATCTATATTACTTTTGCATCAATATACCCCTCATCCCCAACCGAAACAATTCAGTTGACTTGGCTTGCTATGTGTGTTGCCGATAAAGAGAATGCTAGCAACTACATCTTTAACTCAAGCTAGTGAGAAATCCATGACAATCAAAGAATCAAACAATACTTCTGGAGGAGTTAGACTCGCTTTACATGAGACAAGGTCCATACAGAGAGCTGGAGTTCTATCAGTGTGTCTCCAATGTTGTAGCGGCTACAACCACCCTCCAAAATTTTGCCTATGCTTCATTTTGGAGCATCCCTCCTAAACTCACAGCAACTCAACTTACGTTGACCTGGGTACTTATGCTTTGATTGAGCTTTATCTTCTTCTTATGGATTTCGTTTTCTAACTTTATTTTTTGTCTAACCCACAAGCCAATCTCTTGACTTCGTTTCAACCTAGTTTTGGGCCTCCCTTAGTGAACTACACAATCCTTGAGGGAAACCAGCCTTACTCTCAGGAATTGCGCAACCCAAGACAACAATGATCCTTCAGCTCCAGAATTGTGCAAAGCCAGCTGACAACCAACCTTCATCTAGGAAACTACGCAGAGCATGGGAGGCAGTGTAGGCCACTCAGTCCAGAAGTTGTGCAAAAGCTTTCCCTTAGCAGCTGCCCAATGCATGAGCTAGTGATTTGTTCAGTTCCCTTGGGAACTGCACAATCTCTCTGTGCATGCATGGCAACATTTTCCCGAAAAAGAAAAAAATAAAAAAACCTTCCCTAAAATATAGGGATCTATTTTTAGCTGTTGGAGTTACACTCGAGATACTTTTGGAAATTCCCGCTAAGTGTCGCTTTTTCCTAGATTTTTGGCCTTCAAGTCATAAAACCTAAATTGAAAAAATATATTTAAGATGAACTGCCATATCTCATTTACACATTCGATCTTGGAGCTCTGGCATTCCCAAGGAGATTTAGGAACCTTCGGCATAGTCGTCATAGATTTTCTGGGTAAGTCTTTCTTTTCTAGTCTTTTCCTGCTTTTTCTATTACTTTTGTTTGCTTGGCTTGTGAGAGTATTGTATTACCCATTTTATTGAACGAGTTCTTGAATTTTGATTTGTTTTAGCTTGTAGAAGTGTTTATTTAATTTTTTCATTGCCTCTCCCAAGTGTCGCATGCATAACCCACTTTTTTCACTAATGGTCGTCGTTGAGGTGACTTTCTCCACATCCTTCATTGTTCTTCAATTTGATTGATTCCTGCACTCATTTTATTTGCATGCATCATCATTCACTTAGATCTACACCTACCTTCACTTTTACTTTCATATCTTCTCATTTTCATGTTTCTATTAGGCAGATATGGGCTTCCTTGGCTCGGATCTAACTCTTCCCAGGCATGCACTGCGCAATTCTGGATCTCAATACTCTGCCTTGGCTTTAGGAATTACGTAGAGGCTACCAAGGCTTGGCTCCAACTATGCATTGTGTAGTTCTAGGAGCCAATCCTAGGCCTTGGTCACTAGGATTGCACAATGTGCAGTCTCAGTCGGCCTAAGCCTAACTGAACTGCACATTACGCAGTTCCAGTCAACAATGCCTCCCCATTGGTAGTTGGAACTGCCCAATACATAGGACCAGCTGGCAGTCAGTCACCTCTGAGAGATAGTATTGCACAAGTTTTCCTCGCAGTTGCCCAATTTGTTGTTTTATATGTTCTTGAAATGCTTTTGGTTTTACACTAATATTTGCATGCCATGAGTGTCCTCTTTGTCTCCAAGTACAACAGTTGTTGAGAAATTCTCCAATAGTTATAGTTAATATGGCTTCCAAGAGAGTTGCATCAAAGGATATTGTCAAAAGTAGCACTGGTGATGCAGTTGAGCAGGTGTCAGTGAATTTTCCAGTTTATGCAAACACTTAGTTGTTCATTGAGAAGGGCATGAAGTTAACATGGCAAGATATCAAGGATATCTTTGCAGGGGAATTCAAGGAAGATCTAGAGGATTGGTAGGTGTATGCCAATATCCACCAGTCAGGCTTACATAAGGTTGCATGCAAGTACCCCGCCTTCCCATCGTCCACTAGATTGTCTCACATACAAATCCCGAGACTATGACATTGAGCAGTGCCAATGGAACACAACTTGCTACCTTCAAGATGAAGAATTATCATCAGATGTATCACTTACCTCAACCGGTGAACTGCATGGATAAAATTTTCTATGTGACCAATAGCTTCATGAACACCAAAGATATTATAAAGTATTGGGTGAAGGAGTCGTCAAAGTTCAAATCCACACCCAATCATGTTTACAAGATGAAGTCACTCAGGACGTCCTACCAGATCTTGATCATATTTTCATGCCAATTAAATAGTCAAGAGAGCACAGAGACCTTTCCGTAGAATTGGGTGGTTGGTCAGACCAGTTGGTGAATGAAAAAACATCATTCAACTGGTCAGATCTATTGGCTCATCAATTGAAATTCCATGTGACTAATGCCTGGAATCCACCTAAGGATGAGAAAGTGATATTCTACATGTCTGCATATTTACTTGATGCAATCTGTGCCCAGCATTAGTTTCCTAGCATGGGTTGGATATGGACACCACAGGAGCATGTCGTCAATATTTATTGCAAGTTTCTTTCCAAGTGAAGCTACCGAGGAGTTATGGCGAGGCTAGTTGACCATTTCATTACCCCGTTGTACAAGTTGATCTTTGAGTAGGATCCACCTTGCATGTCCCAAGAAGCGATGTAGGCATTACTTAATATTTCAGATTGGTATGCCTCACCCAATGGAACCTTTATTGAGATGTGGAAGTCAAAGCTAAGGAGATAGAAAAGTTTGAGTTTGGCACTAGAGATTACAATCTGTATGATCACCATGAGATTTGCAAGAACCACTATGCGAGGGTGTATTATCCATGGATCCACAGGGAATGCGATTGGGAAGAGGAGGACCCTTGGAGGTGTTGTTACAACCACTTCAAGCTCAATGAACCAATTAGTATAGCCATAGAATGGAAAGATGCTCTATAGGCAGCACCACCACAAGAAGCAACAACAAACAACAACAATAAGCAGCAAATTAGCACAAGACAAGGGTAAGAGGAATATTTCTGAGAACCCATAGGCTGAGCAAAGCTACAAGTTCAAAGCATATCCTCTCATTGAGAAAACAACTTTGGCAGTGGAGGAAAAGAGGAAACAACACATAAAGAGAGAAGAATGGAGGAAGAGAGAGAAGAAAAGGTTGGAGGAAGTAGAAAGATGGTTGCATTAAATGGAGAAGACGTTGAAAGAGGAATAGGAGATAAGAAGGAGAGAGAGGGAAGAGAAGTAGAAATAGGAATATGAAGAATGACAAGGCGTGATGATAGAGAAAATTGCACCCATACAAGTTGAGGAGTCAGAACAACTAGGAGATGAAGAAGAGGGTGAGCAGATATAGGATCAGAAGCTTGATTAGCAGCTTGAGCAAATGGTTGAAGCAACAGACATGGAGTTTGGACAGGATCCACAAGACCAAGGTATCGACCTCATGCTAAGAGCATATTAGTTCGCCCCGTAGTCTCCACAACTTCTAGTATCATAACTAGTCTCGAGTGAGAAAGGAGAGTTTTTTCTCCTTGATGATGATTGGTGATGGATGTGTACAATCTATCATTTGATTAGTTATAGCATAAGATTGTATAGGTGCGAAGAAAGAATTTTTTTGGATGATCACGCATCACCTTCATTTATGAAGGAAAGGATGATAGTGCCAAAAGTCAGAAAGCATCCAGTCACCATGCCTGATGCCACTATGGCTTATGCAGGAGCCACGAGCTCAAATGTCAAGTTCTTGCTAGCAAAGAATGAATAGATGGCTAAGAACTTGCAAGCGGCCAGGTAGAAAGCAAAACAATCTGTAGGATCCGCAATGGACGAAATGAGGAAAGTGATACTTGTTGAAGTATCAAATATTGAGGCCACCATGTGGAAAATCTATGATGGATTTGTCACTATGCATAAGGTGCTTATCCATCTATTTGGTTTCCAATGGCTAAGCAAAAAAAAATTCCAAACTCTCAAAGACATACACATTTTTATCACCCATGTGCAGGAATGGTTAATGAGATACAAAGGAGCCCCACTTCACTTCCCAAGATGATGAAGCTCTAGGCAGAGCTAGACAAAGCAAAGATCCAGATGCAAATCCACAACTATGAGCAGCTCGCCCATTCATTAGTAACATACATGCTTGATATGCACGGTTGTTGAAGAGTTTGGATGTCATGGTGAGAATGCACAAGATCTTGTCAATCGGTTCCCTCACCGTAGCCAAGGATAAGAACCAAGTATGACTAGAGATCGAGAAGTACATGGAGAAGCTAAGGCAAGAGGCCACCAACAATAACTTAGAGATAATCACAGAAAACATGCAGAATAACATTGGTGGTCCTGTCGTAGTCAAGACCATGTTGTGCATGCTTCAATATGAGATGGACAAGGGTTCCAAAACCATATACCCACAAGCTATGGAGGCAATAGTCCACTATCAGAAAGACACTATCAAGCAGTATGGGGACACCATAACACAGTACCAAGCTTGGTATCAGTACGTCACTGAGAGTCATCAAGGGGATGTTGCCGAGTTGGTCTTTCCCCAAACTTCTGAGTCATAGCGTTTTGTCTTGTTAGGTTGTCTCTAGCCTATTTTGTCTCACATGGGTACATGTGGAAAATGTATATTATTTGTAAATATGTTGTAAGTGAAATTCCAAGTGTCATTAGTGGAATGTGAACATTCACTATGTAATGTAAAGATTTATTTGTAAAGAATTTGAAGAGTCATGAGGGTAGTCAAAGAGTCAAGGGTCACCCCACCCTTTATTATAAATAGAACCTCATAACTCATAGAACTAGCTTTTAAGAGCCAATATTTTGGCTAGGCTTAGGCTTAGAGAAGGCTTGGGAGTTATGTGACGAGCCTTAGCTTCTCCACAGTGTAGAGTGAGTATACTTCTTTGGAGGAGCAGGCGTTCTTGACTATAATGTTCCACTATTGGGGCTAGTGGTTGTCAATGGTGTATGTATGGATGGAACTTTCACTTAATAATAATAATAACTGAGCCAATTTGTTTTCATGCATATGTTTTTATTGTAGTTGGACTATTCTGGTTGCTTTAGCAATGTATGTTGTTTAAATTATTAATTTTCTTATGAACTATTTTGTTTACAATTGTATGAATCTAGTTGAAGGCATGTTGTTGGATTAACCTGACACTTGTTTTGTGGACTATTCCGCATTGCATCTTGTGATGTCATTATGCTCGTGTGTTCCTTTCAAGATGTGTACTATTATAGGCTTCTAAGGGACACACTTCCTTTTCCCCTTCATGTTTTAGAACCCCCATGAATCTCACTTGACTCGTTGTAGGTCACACACTTGCTTCTGACCAAATTTATCATACTTATCCCAGCGTGCTACCGTGGTCAAGGCACCATATTACCACCCACTATTGGGACTCCTACTCTAAATGGTATGAGGTCTAGTTGAGACTTCTTACAAGGGAGATCCCCTTGAATGTTGGTGAGTCCAACACTGTCAACATTTCTGGTGCTAGAAGGAGTGCCAGATGAAAATTTGAGCCCTAAAAGTATTTTTTGAATCTCTACACATCTTTCATGACTTACATCACAATCTCAACCTTGACATGCTTTTGTCACGCTCATGCTTTCAAAGTATCAGAGGATGTTATCGATGACTTGTCACAACTTAAATATGATGGTGAAAGCGGAAAAACCCTATTAATTCATGGAGTTTCCTTTTTGGGTTTCTGTGATAGGAATGAAGTCCCCTCGGACAACATTGCATGTAGGTTGTTCGCTTACACGTTCAAAGGGCACGTTAAGAAATGGTGTATCACAATGCACGCAACCTCTATTCCCTCTTTCAATCACATGATCAGAGAGTTAGGTTGTGCTTTCTTTCGTTATGACCGTAAAGCACTTAATCACAAAATTCTAAATTTTCAAGAAGCACCTTATGAATCGATTCCGCACTTTTATGAAAACTTCCGTCATTATTGTTTTGAATTTCCAGAAGATGAAGTTGATTGTAAATTTTTGACAGAAATATTTCGGTATCTTCTTCACATCTCAAACAATCCACATGAGTTAGAATATTTCAAGCCCCTCCTAGCATAACCCAGTGTTAGAGATTCTAAATTTGATACAGGCAAGGTTGATGTCCCAAGTGACCCTCCTTCCTCTTCTCATCAAATAGCTCTAGCTCCATAAGACGGGTGGGAAAAGTTGTGAACCTACCTATTGAACTGTAACTTCCTCCCACTCCACCTACTTTGGATTTCTATGCAGAATTGAACTGCAATATTAATGGTTGTCATGTGGTCTCATCTACCTAACCTTCATCCATTGGTTCCTTTGGTCCTCCTAATTTTGGTATGTTATTTTCATCCATTCCGGACTCCACATGCCATGTTCACAAGGATCGAGTTATGGATGGTGTTGGTGTTGAGAAGCCAACCTATGCTATCATTTTTTATGAGTATGTGTGGGAATATGAAGGATATGTTGCGGTGAAGGATGACCTCCTTCTGTCTGCACCTCATCCACTTTATCCTGACATCTTATGCGATTCTATCATTTCTTATTTTTCTTGTGAAAATTTATGCCTAAATGTCTCCACTTACGATCATTCACAGAACACATAGGATGTTGGTCTGTCATTTTATTGCCAAGAGGACAAATATTTTTTCTCGAATCCACTTGACCTCTCATCTTTCATTTCTGGATATTTAGAGGTCGAAAATTTTTGTTTCTCATCAACCCCCCTCTATGATTCGTCCGATCATGATGATGTCAGTGTCCATCTTGAATTTTATAATCATAGTTGTCATGATTTTTTCACTCATTCATTTGATCATGATTCTTATGTACCTATTGTTGATCTTTATAAGCCACAGGTCTTTGATGATCCAACTTCTAATGAATTGGAAACCCCTCAAGTTGTCAAAGCTTTTCAGCCTGAGTTAATGGTTATGCCAGGTTCTCGTAGCCTTCAGGTGATTTCCACTTCCGATCAGAAATTTGTTGAATCACCCTAGGCTCCTCATCACTTTCTTGTTTACATTGAAAATCAATCTAGTTCACAGTTTTCACATCCTCCACTTGAATCACACAAATCTATCGCTCATGCATTGGATTCATACGTACCAAGCACTATTGTAAAATGAAAATTTTCTTCCTTCTTCATGTTTTCTCATTTGTCACATTTGAAAGAGTGTACATCTTTTTTGTCCACGAGCAATGTGACAAAACACCATGATACATCTGCAAGGTGCCTTTCATGTGCTTTCAATCATTTCTTCAAAAAAATAGGAGCACTTCCTCTAGCAAAAGACCTCAGCTTCATGCCAGATTTGGAAGAGTTCTGGGAATTGCACTAAGTGTTCCAGTGGCTGTGGTCATCCTTAAACCACCCCCCTTATACCAACATTTCAGAGAGCACATTCAACCTAGTGTTGTCATCCACATTTTTGCACGTTTTGTATTACAACTCTCTTCTTGGACTCACACATACCCCTTTGGATTAAGGGGGAATGTTGGACACCTAATCCTAAGGGTTGGTGTGGAATTTGGATAGTCAAAGGGCGTCCAAGAGACCTTGGAATATGGAATCCAACGGTCACTCTAATGTATTATAAATGTAGACCTAAGTTAATAAGAAATGAAATTCATTGTTCTATCATTTATGATTATTCACATCCCATGTGGGTTTAACAATTCCAAAACCATATACCCACAAGCTATGGAGGCAAGAGTCCGATGTCAAAAATACATTATCAAGTAGTATGGGGACACCATAGCACAGTACCAATATTGGTATCAATATGTTGCTGAGAGTCATCAAGTGGATGTTGTCGAGTTGGTCTTCCCCAAACTTCTAAGTCATAGTGTTTTGTCTTGCTAGGTTGTCTCTAGCCTATTTTGTCTCTCATGGGTACATGGGGAAATGTATATTATTTGCAAATATGTGTAAGTGAAATTCGATGTATCATTAGTGGAATGTGAATAGTCGCTATGTAATGTAAAGAGTTATTTGTAAAGAAGTTGAAGAGTCATGAGGGTAGTCAAAGAGTCAAAGGAGAATGTCAAGGGTCACCCAACCCTTTGTTATAAATAGATCCTCATAACTCGTAGAACAAGCTTTTGGATAGGCTTAGGCTTAGAGAAGGATTTAGATTTTTGTGACGAGCCTTGGATTCTCCACAACGTAGAGAAAGTATACTTATTTGGAGGAGTAGGTGTTCTTGACTGTAATGTTCCACTATTGGGGCTAGTGGTTATCAATGGTGTATGTATGGATGGAACTTTCACTTAAAAATAATAATAACTGAACTAGCTCGTTTTCATGTATATGTTGCTATTGTAGTTGGACTATTCTAGTTGCTTTAGCAATGTATGTTGTTTAACTTACACATGTTCTTCTAAACTATTTTGTTCTCAATTGTATCAATCTAGTTGAAGTCGTGTTGTTGGATTAACCCGTCACTTTGTTTTGTGGACTATTCCGCATTGCATATTGTGATGTCATTATTCTCGTGTGTTCCTTTTAGGCTACGTACTATTACAGGTTTCTAAGGGACACACTTCATTTTCCCCTCTATTTTTTAGAACCCCCATGCATCTCACTTGACTCGCTGCAAGGTCACACACTTGCTCCCAACCAAATTCATCATACTTATCTTTGCACGCTAGAGTTGTCAAGGCACTACATTACCACCCATTGTTGGGAATCCTACTCCAAATTGTCTGAGGTCTAGATGGGAATTCTTACTAGGGAGATCCCCTTGAATTTTTGCAGCTCCAACATCATCAACATGTTTTAATCAAGCTTTTAAAATTTTAGGACCCCAAATCACTAAAATAGGATTTAGCCCTTAAATGGATGCTAAAAGGAAATAACTCCATTCTTTTTCACCAATGAAGTACCAAGATAGATGAAAATTATATAATGATACATCTTGGATCATACTTCCCCATTTTGGGAGGATTTTGGTCCCTAGAAGAAGCAAGTGAGGAAATATTTCCTATATGTTCTCCTTAGAGAAACATTTGGTCTTTCCTAGATTTTATCCTTTCAACACAACCTACCAATGTTCCTACTACCCCTACAAAATTTTGACCTCTACTAACTTTACTTGAGATTCTAGTGCTAAGCTATTTATAGTAGGTAAGAATTTTCCATCATCTTCCTCACCTATCATGGAAGGCGTTAGCCTCCTACTGCAGCAGGTTACTCATGTTTCATGATTGACATTTTTACAGGCCAAATATGTCATACTTTGCATGCTGCAATGCTCCATATTTTCTTAACAGTCTCCAAGCGAAGAAGGCTACTCAGAGTTCATTCAATTGCCTTCCAAATTTTTGAGAAGTTATCCCAGTATCGCCAATTTTCAGTTAAAGGGAGGTCCAAACAGCTTAATCTTGGCCTCCCTAGGTTTAAATTTCCTGTTTTAGAATATAGAGAATGTAAATCTGTCCAAACAGCTTAATCTTGGCATATTCTTAGATAGGTGGAGAATCAAAGGTGCCCAACAGCTAAATCTGGGCCCTCGGATGAAATAAGGGTATTCTGTAGATAGGAAAGGATGAAAAGAAAAAACAGAATGATGGGTTTGCAAGTCCAAGTGCACCCAAATCAAAAGAAGAAAAAATGTTAGGTAGGTAGGCTGGGTAGGTATTTTTGAGGTTGTTGAATCCTAATTGCTGATCAGTTCCAGGTTTTCAGGTGTCATCTTTACTCAGGACACAATCAGCAGGCAGTTCTATGTGAAGAGCTCAAAAACAGGTATAACTAACTCCCTTTCTCCATTTTCCCTAATCATTAACTAACTTCCCCAAAAGAGGTCAATGTCTGCTTGATACCTCTTAGTTCCACCATGTTCATATCATTAGCTTGGGTGAAGATCCACTTTACTCAAAGGAATTCCATATCCCCCCTATAAGGTTCTATTCCCCCATTGTAGCCTAAGGTCTCCTGAACTTAGTGCTTCCTCACCATCTCCATATTAACTACTGAAATTATTATTTAGCTCCCTACATTTTCCCATCCCCCTACTAAAATTATGTAAATCATCCCCTATGTAAATATCCCTCCCCCTGGTTGAAAAATAACCATAAGTACCCCCAAGAATTGCTCAGTTTACCTGAAACTTAGCAAGAACCCTCATGCTGCTCCTTCGAACCATCTTCCAAATACAATTGACTCCTTCTAGAGTATAAAAATCCCTTTGAGGTGATCGGACCCCTTCCGAAGCCTCAAATGCCTTGCACACCCACTTACTTACTCCTTCCGACCGAAACAAACCCCTTGCTGACTTCCTTAACACTCCACAGACCATAGAAAGCCAGATCGCATCACAAGATCGCAGTATCCTCTCCATGCAAGTTATGACCCATCCATCGCCACCCGACCCGATATCGTGATATCTGCAATTAGCGGTCGCAAGCGTCGCATGTCCAATTGAACCACCTTCCCGTTCCCCACCAATGCGATATTGCGATCGCATCAGAGAAGTTCATCGCATCGCCTTTAGTATCAGCACCTCGCCATGTCACTTCCGTACCAGGGACCCACCGCAGGCTGACGTCATCCGCCGTACTATTGATGTCAGCAGCCAGAAAGCCGAAAATTCGCGCAGGAAGAGAAATCGCACTTCGGAGCTCTAGAACAAGAAACAGAGGCAGTTTTCGATGTGAGATTAGCGCAAAGCACTAATCGCGCATCGCTATGGGAAATAGGCCGTTTCAGGGAACCTTTGGGGAATTTTTTGATTCCTTGGCCCGTTGTGCGCCGAAAAAACCCAAAAATCACTCGATCTTGCCAAATTGATCCGATTTAAAGACAGCAGAGGATCAATGACAGAGTTTAAAGTGTATCAGATCAAATCATCATGTAGCAAGCGTGTCAAAGAGTATCAATAGGCGGCGGAAGCCATCAATGTAGCAGCAAAGAGTATCAGTGAAAATCTTAAGCAGCGGCCCGAAGCAGGAGAACATTTAATACCTTCCAACAGAGTCAAAGAAAGAGGGCGAAGCCACTCAAAGCCCTCAAATCATAATCATTGCACATTTAACTTGCACCAGAGCAGAACTACAGATCTCGAAGCACAATCATCCCAGCAGCACCGCATCAAGCCTCCAAGGGCCACATTGTAGTCTTTTCTGATTCAGCTGCCTCTAGCGCAGCCTAAAGGACTTACCTGCATTTAATTCCAGCAACACTTATATTTTTGAAGAGCTTTTCTAGCAGACCTATTTAGGTCAATTGTAATGAATGTCTCTCTGATATTTTTCTTATATATACCACCCTAAACAATGTAGTGAGGGGTTGGTTGGTTGGTAGGTTGGTTAGTTAGTGAGTCGAAGACATCGCTTAATTTTCTTCCCAGCACTTTCTCCAAGCAGAGACCCGCACTGTAACTGTCATACTTTCTATAATCAAAGATTGTTGAAAGCGTGGATTTCGAAACTAATTGATGTGTTCAATTGGCCAAGGAGTGATTACGGAATTCCTGTGCTTCTACATGATTCAATAAGTGTTTCTCTCCTCTGTTAATTTTCATGTTTTTACCACTGTTCTGCCTTCTAAATTGCAGGAAAAAAGAATAGCTTAAGATTTGTTTCACTACACCTTAAGTTCAATTTCTGCATTTTTCTATGTTTTCATCAAAAATAGCTATGAGCATGTATACTTAAATGATCTTGTTTACGCTGTTTCTTTCACATATGAATGAGAATTTAGGAATTCTTAACTGCTCCTAGATCACCATTCATCCATTTCTCCTCTTTTTCAGTATGATGAAATGATTCTCCTTTGCCTTTCATCTCTGATTTCCATCATTCCATCCTTTCGGTAGATTGATAATTGTATCATGTGTGGCTATCTCGCTCCTTAATCCTCTTATGACCAAGAAGACGGAATAGAAAGCCTTAATCAATGACTCCATGCCCAATGGTTTGAAACTTATCACACCTTACCTTGCCTCTTTGCTTGAGATTTCTACCTTCCATCCAAACCCAAACAAAAAACCCCTGAGCCCAAAACTAGCCTAAAATCATCAACAAAGTTGAATCATTAAGAGAGAGCCCTCTCTGATTGCAGGTGGGCTAGAACCTGCAATCCAAAGATTGGTTTGTGGTTACCTCGGCCGTATCCCTAAAAAGGAGCCTAGGGACAACCTGAGTGATAACATAATGGCGACTCCGCTGGGGACTTAAATCGCTTTGTTCCTTTCTGTAAACCCCGCTTTCTGGAGAAAGTGCTCCTTTTCAGAGCTTTTCATGTTTAGTTCTAATCTTTGATGGTGGATAGAGATCAGGCACTTCAAAGTCAAGGCATCCACCTGGCGACTCCACTTCATTTTCAATCAAGGCTCCACTGAGGAACGAACCAATTTTACAGCCAAATAGTCCATATTCCAAAGCATTAGCAGTAAGACAGAATGACCGAGTTTGTGGAAGATCTTTCATTTGATGAAGCTTTAGATGAATTCAGGAAAAGTTTATCAGAAGTTGAGCTTAATGAAGAATTTTTCAGATTGGTATTGTTAAAAACAGCGGGACGCCCGAGCAAACTTTTCCTGGAGTTAGTTGTTGAAAGATATGAAAATGAAATTGAACTCTTGGAATCTCAGATTCAGTCATATAGTTTCCACGACCATAAAGAATTTTTTCAAAATCTCCCTCCCCCAACTCAAAGGGAAATAGTGCTACCTGCTGACTTACAGATTGAGTACAATCTTGGTTTCAAGGCAAAGACAGAAGGATTAGTTGCGGGGCTTATTACCGAGGATGCAGCTGTTCCATCTGACCAAGAAGGCCAAGAATTCTTCCGAAGTTTTCCTTCCCCAAGTCAAAGGGAAATAGTGCTACCTTCTAACTTACAGATTGAGTACAATTTTGGTTTCAAGGAAAAAACAGAAGGATTGGTTGTGGGGCTTATTACCGAGGATGCAACTATTCCATCTGACCAAGAAGGCCCAGAAGAAACTATCCTACATAATGATTTTATTGATCCTATTGCAGACTACATGGAACTTCTTCTTAACTCAAGTTCTTTAGCATGCTTTCTCTATGAGGGCCAAATACATCAGCAGCAACCTTTCTATGCCACAACTTTGATTATCGGGGCACATGACCGAATAATGCTTCCAAGTTCAATAACCATCAGTCAGCAAGTTCATCTTTTTTTTCAGTTGCTTAAGTGGCTGCACTGGTTATTTGATTTCACCTGACAGCAAAGTGAGTGCTGGTTAGGGTAGGTAGGTAGGATTAATAAGGCATCCGGGGAAGGAAATTTTGCAAAGAACAACAACAACTAAAGACTAAGGCAATCTGACCTGTTGTTCTTGGCTTCTCACAAGGAGAAACCATCCCCAAGTGGAGCCACTGTTAGCCTTCTGCTGCAGCAGGTTACTCATATTTCATGATTGACATTTTTACAGGCCAAATATGTCATACTTTGCATGCTGCAATGCTCCATATTTGCTTAACAATCTCCAAGTGAAGAAGGTTACTCAGTGTTTATTTTAAACTGCCTTCCAAATTTTGAGAAGTTATTCCGGTGTAGCCAATTTTAAGTTAAAGGGGGGTCCAAATAGCTTAATCTTGGTCTCCCTATGTTTAAATTTCCTGTTTTAGAATATAGAGAATGAAAATCTGTCCAAACAGCTTAATCTTGGCAGATTCTTAGATAGGTAGAGAATCAAAGGAGCCCAACATCTTAATCTGGGCCGTCGGATGAAATAAGGGTAGTATGTAGATAGGAAAGCATGAAAAAAAAAATTGAAATGAGGGGTTTGAAAGTCTAAGTGCACCCAAATCAAAAGAAGAAAAAATGTTAGGTAAGTAGGCTGGGTAGGTAGTTTTGATGTTGTTGAATCTTGATTGCTCATCAGTTCCAAGTTTCCAGGTGACATCTTTACTCAGGACACAATCACCAGGCAGTTCTATGCGAGAAACTCAAAAACAGGTATAACTAACTCCCTTTCTCCATTTTCCCCAATCAGTAACTAACTTCCCCAAAAGAGGTCAAGATCTGCTTCATACCTCTTAAGTTCCATCATTTTCATAACATCAGCTTGGGTGAAGATCTGCTTTGCTCAAAGATATTCCATATTCCCTCTATAAGGTTCTATCCCGTTGTAGCAGCCTAAGATCTCCTGACCTTAGCGTTTTCTCACCACCTCCATATTAACCACTGACATTATTATTTAGCTCCCTATATTTTCCCATCCCCCTACTAAAATTATGTAAATCATCCCTTATGTAAATATCCCTCCCCCTGGTTGAAAAATAACCATAAGTACCCCCAGGAATTGCTCAGTTTACGTGAAACTTAGCAAGAACCCTCATGCTGCCCCCTCAAACCATCTTCCAAATACAATGGACTCCTTCCAAAGTATAAAGTCCCTTTCCAGGTTATCAGACTCCTTCTGAAGCCTCAAAAGCCTTTCTGACCCACTTACTCACTCCTTCCGACCGAAACAAACCCCTTGCCAACTTCCTTAACACTCCACAGATCCTAGTAAGCCAGCTCGCATCGCAGGATCGCAGTTTTCTCACCACCTAAGTTATGACCCTTCCATCGTCACCCGACGCGATATCGTGATATCGGAGATCGGTGGTCACAAGCGCCAAATGTCCAACTAAACACCTTCCCATTCCCCGCCGATGCGATATTGCGATGGCATCGGAAAAGTTCATCGCATCGCCTTCAAGTATCAGCACCCCACCATGTCACTTCTGTACTAGGGACCCACCGCAGGCTGATGTCATCTGCCGTACTGCTGACGTCAGCAGCCAGAAAGCTGAAAATTCGCGCAGAAAGAGAAATCGCACTTCGGAGCTCCAAAACAAGAAACAGAGGCATTTTTCGATGCGCAATTAGCGCAAAGCACTAATCGCGCATCGCTACGGGAAATAGGCCATTTCGGGGAATCTTTGGGGAATCTTTTGTTTCCTTGGCCCGTTTTGCGCCGAAAAGGCCCAAAATCGCCTGATCGTGCCAAATTGATCCGGTTTAAAGACAGCAAAGGACCAATGACAGAGATTAAAGTGTATCAGACCAAATCATCAGGAACAAGCGTGTCAAAGAGTATCAGCAAGCGGCGGAAGCCATCAATGTAGTGGCAAAGAGTATCAGTGAAAATCTTAAGCAGCGACCCAAAGGAAGAGAACATTTAATACCTTCCAACAGAATCAAGGAAAGAGGGCGAAGCCACTCAAACACCCTCAAATCATAATCATTGCACATCTACCTCACACCAGAACAAAGTTACAGATCTCGAAGCACATTTACTCCAACAACACCGCATCGAGCCTCCAAGGGCCACCTTGCACTCCTTTCGATTCAGCTACCTCTAGCGCAGCCCAAAAGACTTACCTGCATTTAATTCGAGCGACACTTAGGTTTTAGAAAAGCTTTTCCAGCAGACCTGTTTAGGTCAATTGTAATGAATGACTTTCTGATATTTTGGCTTATATATACCACCCTGAAACATGTAGTGAGGGGTTGGTTGGTGAGTCGAAGACATTGCTTAATCTTCTGCTCAGCATTTTCTCCGAGCAGAGACCCGCACTGTAACTGTCATACTTTCTATAATCAAAGACTGCTGAAAGCATGGATTTCAAAACTTCTTGATGTGTTCAATTGGCCAAGGAGTGATTACGGAATTCCTATGCTTCTACATGATTCAATAAGTGTTTCTCACATCTGTTAATTTTCATGATTTTTCCACTGTTCCGCCAACTAAATTGCAGAAAAAAAAGAATAGCTTAATATTTGTTTAACTACACCTTAAGTTCAATTTCTGCATTTTTTTATGTTTTCATCAGAAATAGATATGAGCATGTATACTTAAATGATCTTGTTTATGTTGTTTCTTTCACATATGAATGAGAATTTAGGAATTCTTAACTGCTCCTAGATCACCATTCATCCATTTCTCCTCTTTTTCAGTATGAATGAAATGATTCTCCTTTGCCCTTTCATCTCTGATTTCCATCATTCCATCCTTTCGGTAGATTGATAATTGTATCATGTGTGGCTATCTCGCTCCTTAATCCTCTTATGACCAAGAAGATGCAATAGCAAGCCTTAATCCATGACTCCATGCCCATTGGTTTGAAACTTATCACACCTTACCTTGCCTCTTTGCTTGAGATTTCTACCTTCCATCCAAACACAAACAAAAAACCCCTGAGCCCAAAACTAACCTAAAATCATCAACAAAGTTGAATCATTAAGAGAGAGCCCTCTCTGATTGCAGGTGGGCTAGAACCTACAATCCAAATATTGGTTTGTGGTTACCTCGGCCGTATCCCTAAAAAGGAGCTTACAGACAACCTGAGTGATAACAGAGTCATTCTAAAGATCTATTCTTTAAGATCATGATCTTTATATTTTTCTAGAAATATATTTTGCATATCATTCCATGATCTTATCAAATTAGTCCCTAGACTCATGAACCATTTAAGAGCTCTATCCTTCAATGTTGCTAAAAAAAAAATCTCAAATTTAAATGTTTAATAATTAACCATAATATCTACAAAGGATTTCAAATTCAAAGAGAAAGGTTCCCGAATCCTTTGATCTCATACCATGGAAGTTGGGAAGGAGAGATGGAAGGATGTTCTTCATATGAATGATGATATCATTATCTTGAATGGGAAATCCAAGAGGATCTTCCTCATTATGATCATCTCCATCCATTTCTTCTACTTTCTTTGCCACCTCTTCTTCTTGTACCTACAAAACTGGATGGTGATGTCGTTCTTATTGCACCATGTGATCAAATAGGCGGCAGGTTGTTGTTGGAGAAGTATTTTTCTATTTTAATAAAAAAAAGTTGAATAAGAATGCTACTGAAATGAAATATGCCTATTTTTTTTGTTTCTGTAGAAAGTAAGAGAAATGAATCATCTAGGGAAGAAAATAATTCATGCTTTGACACCTCACCCTCAACGGTGCCAAAACGTGATGAACCCTAGTATTGCAACAATAATGTTGCAACTCCTAAGGCTACCAACTAAAATTATAAACCGGGGGTTTGTACAACAAGAGGTGTTGGAACTATATGTGAAACATGTAATTTGTATATCCTTCATTGATTTGATGCAATGAAGTGAATATCATGAAATCACACATAAATTAATTGTAGAAATGGAAACCTTAACCTATTATAGGAAACAAAAGACAAGGAAAGAAAACCTATTCTAATTGCGAAAAGTAAAGAGCATGAACCAAATATCCACCACTACAATAGAGATTATACCTATTAAAAGAGTTCATTAGGTGCTTCATAAAGTAATAATGAAAATCGTCACTATGTCATTCAATTCATGAACCTGTCTACTGACCCTTAATTGTTCGAATGTGTTGCAATGGTAAAAAATCAAGTCCTAAGTCGTCTTTGGTCTTCCTCAGTCATGTTTTTATAGCCTGAGGGTAATTATTCAAAGTGGAAAGGAAAAAATAATTCTTTTGGAGCAAATCTGGCCAAGTTTACATGGTGCTACAAGATGCTACAAGATTGTTACATGATTTCTACAAGATGCTACAGGATTGGATCTGTGAGTATTTTAATGGTGGGAAAGTGTAGATGAATTTATATGGAGGATATATGATCATTTTCCAAGCTTATAACCTCTCATAGGCCCATATTACACAAAACAAAATGCACACAATATCCTTTAATGAACCATAAATGTACTTTATGTGGAAGAGTTTTGAGGGCATTGTGTAATGAGGAGAAAGAGGTTGATTATGGTAAGAGGAGTGTAGGATGACAATGCTAACCCTGGAAATCAACAATAGTACCTTGAAAACAAAAAAAATTATGAATCATTCCACTCAGACTCCAATACAAGTGGAATCATTCAAAATAACCCTTTTTAACACGTGCTAAAAATAGTAGAAAATTACTACAAAAACTAGAAATTCAAGAGTGAGTGAGCTAGTTAACCTACCAAATTCCTAACTTGATCAAGTGAAAATGATATGGGGTATTTTTGATTATTAAAATTAATTTTTTTATGACTCAATAAAAGTTGAATGAACTCTTAATAATCTCATTAACACGTTCTAAATATTAGTAGAAAATTACTACTATTTTGCTACCGGAGACTTCCAGAAATGCTAGATTTTCGAACTAGTAAACCAATCCAAGTAGTTCAATGATGAATATGACTCTTAAAATTTGTTCTAATGATAAATAATTCTTTTGAATCTATAAATAACATATAAAACCACTCACTTCAATCATTTAACCAATATAACCTACAACAAAGGAAGCATGAACACTAAATGTAAAAATAAGAGATGCAAGTGAAAAAGGCATTCAAGGAAAATAAAGAAATTGCACAATAGGGCTTTGAGGTTGCTGGGATGGCTAAGCCCAAGGATACTTAAATTCCTGTGAATGAAACCAAGCTTTAAAACCTAAAAATGGCTCCAAATTCATTATTTGAATCAATCCAAGTACATCCCTATTGGAAATGAAAATAGAAATCCTAAATAACAATCTTTCTTCACAAGAAGACTACAAAATGCATGCCCCTAGAGGAAAATTCGAATTGGTACTTATACAAATTGATGGGGAAGCATCCTCCTTGAAAGAAGGAAAGTTTCCCCTCCAAAATCTTTCAAAAGGTGGATCTGGTTCCCAGTACTAGGAATATTCAATAAATGAGAGTGAACACATTCCTCTATTTTATCAATCAGTGGAGCTCTAGAATTTGTTTAATAGCTTTGTAATATATTTTTCATTTATTATCCAATGTTGGTCCACCTTGTAGTAGGGAGAAAGTTCCAATATTATATCATTCAAAATTTACTCAATATTCTCTCAATATTTTTCAAAATTAAAAAAAATATTAGGCAAATAAGAAGCAAGGATAAACAAAATTTCTGATGACCCATTAATACTATGAATTAACTATATGATGTGCAAGTAAGGAGGTAAAATACATGTTTTAACTGTCTATAAATAACCAAATGGGCCTAATAAAATAGACAATTATGGGGCCCATCATATGGATTTATTTCTGCAGATGAGATAGCCTCCCATGAACTTCATTAAGGTATGTTTGATCATGTTTCTATCTGGTTTATCTAACATGGTATGTTTGTAGGAAGAAGAATATCTTATATGACAATAAAAATAGTGGATTACAGCTCACATCACTCTCCTTATAGATGAGTTGAGCAGCAAGGATATGAGTACTCTCCTAATATAGCAGATACACTAAGAAGTTTGAAGGCAAAAATCAAAAGTTGTAAGGAAAATAATGACAGGATAATTCAGTCATAGGAAAGAATGTCCAGAGCTCAAGAAAAGAAATCTAAGGTTAATACAATAATCATTTAGAGATTATTATATTTGCAAAGATAGGGATAGTTAAGAATCTGTTATGGATAGGAGGAAAAGAATAATGGGCTATATGGTAGCAATTCTTGATTAGGACACAAGTTGGATAGGGATGGCACAGTTGGAGGTGGAAGATGGATGGATACACCAAACAATAGAGGTAGTGGTTATGGGTCCTATTTTAGTTATGATTCATAGAGATGTTACATTCATCATCATCATCATGCTTATAGAAGGAGTGAGAGGGGGATAATTTCTTGATGATTCCAAGAAAGCCAAACCTCTTACCTTTAATGTAGAGACGAAGAAATTAGAAGATGTAGAAGCATGCCTTATTGGGATGAAGAAGTTATTTGAATTGCATAATTATATAGATAATATGAAAGCAAAGATAACTATTTTCAATCTCAAAGGGAAAGAAGATATCTAGCGGGAATATGTGAACCCTGTTAGAGGAATCAAGGTAGAAGCATTGATTTGCGATGAGTTTAAAAGACTCTTTCAAAATAAGTAGTTGTATGAGAGATACTATGATGGAAAGGCTAAGGAATTCTATGTGTTGAAGATGAGATCTATGATAGATGAAGAGTACACAACTAAATTTCTGGAGTTGTTGAGGTGTCTCCCTTACCTAAAGGATGATAAGACAAAGGTCCAAATGTTAATCAAAGGGTTTCCTTCATCATTCGAGGATCCGATTGAGTATTATGTGGCGCGGTCACTAGAAGAAGTCATTGGGAAATTGAAGAATTGTTATGAGAAGTCAAAGCATAAGTTTGAGCCCAAGTGTGATTGGAAAGGGAAAGAGAAGGCTAAAGGAAAATGACCTCTAAAGTAGGAAAGACCTCAAGATGTAGGTGTGAAGGAAAATGTTGCTCCTTACAAGATATCTAGTGCAGCTGAGAAGGGACATGGATCTCAACCTGGAGAGAAGTAGAATAAAGGTAGTGGTAGAGAACCATTGTAGTGTTGAATTTTTGGCAAGGATCATCACAAGAGGGATCATCTATTATACCAGGGTGGAAGACCTCATATTTATAGTGCTCAGGACACGTAGACAGTTGCGTATTTTGGGAAGAACATTCCTTTAATTTATTCAACACTTGATAATAGACAGGCAGACCATCAAGCATCCATTATTGAGATGGAAGGTAAGCTCTGTGATCAAGCTATTTCCATTTTGATTGATCCTGGATATGATTATAGTTGTGTTAGTCCTGATCTGGTGGATAAGTGTGACTTCAATAAAGAAGTTCATGTAGAGTATTGGTTGGTGCAGTTGGCAATAAGGACCAATAAAGGAGTTCATCATTGGATGAGATTTTGTGAATTTGAGCTAAATGGTATGCCTACATAAGAACATCCAAATGTGCTTCCATTGGGATGATACAATATGATTTTGGGTATGGACTGGTTGTTCACTCACAGGACCAAGGTAGATTATTATGAGAAGGCTATTGAGTGCTTGAATGATGATGGGGATAAGGGAATCTTGTATGGAAAGAAGAATCCTACATCGGTAAGGATGGTTACAACTATAAAAGAAAAACACAGTTGCAGGAAAGAGTGTGTATTATTTAAAGTGCATGTCTGTAGTAACGAGGGGAAGGATGTGGAGGATTCTAAAGTCTTGAAGAAATATTATGTTTTTTAGAAGTTTCAGGATTTCTCTATTTAGTTAGTACTAGGAGAAACACTAACATCAAAGGCACCTTACGGGATGAACACTCTAAAGTTGGTGGAATTGAAGTTGTAGCTAAAGAAAATGATTGGTAAGGGATAGATAAGGCCAAGTGTATCACCTTGAGGTGCACCAGTATTGGCTATGAAGAAGAAGGATGGTACTCTCAGTTTATGCATTAATTACAGGCAGTTGAACAAGGTGACCATCAAGAACAATTATCCTTTGTCGAGGATTGATGAATTGTTTGATCAGTTGAAGGGAGAACCAATGTTCTCAAATATTGATTTGAGATTAGGATATCATTAGGTGTGCATCACTTAAGAATATATATAGAAGACTATATTCCATACCAGGTTTGGGAATTATGAGTTCATAATGGTTCCTTTTGGTATTACTAATGCTCCAACTACTTTCATGTGTTTGATGAAAAATGTGTTGCATCCTTATCTAGATAAGTTTGTGAAATTACTCAGTGATGACATGTTGATATATTCTAAGAATGTAGAAGATCATGCTTAGCACCTTGCAATAGTATTGAGATTATTGAATGAGAATCGCCTATATTCCAATATTAGCAAGTGCAGTTTCTTTAAGACTAAAATTCATTACTTGGGGCATGTTGTTTCCCAAGAAGGTATAGTAGTGCACTCAAAAAATATTAGAGCTATCATGGAGTGTCAACCTCGTGGGAATGTGGAAGAGCTCATACCATTCATGGGATTAGTAGGTTATTACAAGAGCTTCATCATGAACTTCTCATAGATTGTCCATCATATTAGCTCTTTGTAGAGAAAGGGGAAGAAGTTTGAATGGACTGAGGAGTGTGTAGTTAGATTTGAGTAGTTGAAGAATTTTGTTTAAAAATATCTGGTGTTGAAGATTGTAGATCCTCATAAGGAGTTCATGGTATGTTTAGATGCTTGCAAGAGAGGACTTGGTGGGGTCTTGATGCAAGAAGGAAAGGTGCTATGCTATCAGTCAAGGAAGTTGAATGAGCATGAGTAGAACTATGTGATTCATGATATTGAGTTGGGAGCTATCATTCATGCCTTGAAGATGTGGAGATATTATCTTCTTCGTAGGAGGTTAGTCTTGATGAGTGACCATAGTATACTAAGGTATTTATTTGAACAACCTAATATGAATGTCATACAAGCTACATGGTCAGCAACTATTAGTGAGTTTGAATTTTAGATTAGGTACATCAAGGGTAAGGAGGACAGGGTTGTAGATTCTCTTAATAAAAGAGTGTAGGTAAATCATATTGTAGCAATGAGTTCTTCTAGGACAAATTTATAGGAGCGGATCTTGCAGGAAAGGCAAATGATGACATGTATCAGAAGTTGAGGCATAGGTTGCAACAATGGGGTGAAGGTGATAGGGATGAAGAGTATCAACTCATGAGAGATTGCTTGGTTAGATGTATGAACAAGATTTATGTACCATATAGAAGTAGGCTTCAGAAGCTTATCTTGAGGTAGCTTCATGTCAAGTCGTATTCAGTTCACTCGGCATATGAGAAGACATTTAAAATAGTTAAGAAGTTATATCATTGGCCAAAATTGAAGAAAGAGGTGGATAAATTTGTTGCTAGAAGTTTGTACTGTCAGCAGGCAAAAGATGATAATAAGCATCCAACTGGTTTATTATAGGCTATTCTAATTCTAGAATGGAAATGGGAGGTAATTTCCATGGACTTCATTACATGCTTGTCAAGGATGTCAAAGCAACAAGATTCCATCATGGTTGTGGTTGACAGGTTAATGTTAGGTAGCTCACTTCATTACAATAAAGCCTACTAATTCAGCTAGTGAGGTAGCTTAGATTTTCATCAGGGAGATAGTGAGTTTGCATGGTGTTCCTAAGAAGATCATATTACACAAAGATGCTAATTTCACTTCTACATTTTGGAAGGAGTTGTTTATAGGCTTGGGGATAGAGCTAGCTTTCATTACAACTTACCATCCGCAGACATATGGACAGAGAGAGAGAGAGTGAACATGATTCTTGGGGAGATGTTGAGGATGTACATCATGCATCAACATAGGAGGTAGGAGGAGTATCTTCCACTGGTAGAGTTTACATATAATAACGGGTATCAGGAATCCCCGAGCATGCCTCCACTTTAGGTTCTTTATGGGAAGATTTTTAATAGTCCTATCAACTAGAGTGATCTAGTAAACAAGATTTTGATTGTACCAGATATGTTGGCAAAGATGGAACATGAAATGCAAGTTATTAATAGGAATCTAAAGGAAGCATAGGACAGGTAGAAGCGTTATGCATATAAAAAAAGGTTATTCAAGGAGTTTTATGTTGGGGATCATGTCTACTTGCTCATTAATCCCAAGAGGAGATATTTAAGGATTGGATCATGTGCCAAGTTGGCACCTCAGTATTGTGGGACTTTTAAGATCCTTGAGAGGATTGGACTAGTGGCCCATAGACTTGCACAACCACCAATAGTTGAAGTCCATGATGTTTTCCATGTTTCATTACTTAAGAGATATGTGCAAGATGTTGATAATGTGATTGATTGGTATATATTATAGATGGAACTAGAGGAAGAATTCTAGTCAGAACCTTAGTGCATATTGCATAAACAATAACTCATGCTCTGGAACCAAGAAATGGAGCAAGTTAATTTGCAGTGGAAGCAATTTGTGCTTGATGAAGCTACATGGTAATGAGGTTCATAAATACATAAATTATATGGGTCTTAATGCCACTTTGCGGCTTATTAAAATCAACTTTTCTCACATTTCATTACACATTTTATTATATTTTGCTGAGTCAGAAGGGTAAAGGTGAGATGTTATGTCATGTAGCCTAATATGTATTAAATGTAGGAATTGGAGAAGTTTTGGGATAATTTAAGTGAATAAAATCAAAGTGGACAAGAAAGAGTGATTTTAGGAGTATGGTGTCCCTCCTTAACTCCTCAATCATTCAAAGATTCCTCCACTAGATGTCATCAACTTGGAATTACAAGCAACCAAGCCAACTCAGTACATTGGCAATCAAACACGTGATAGTTGAAGATAAGTCAATCTCAAATTTGGGAGCCAAGCCTCCCTAACTATTAGGAAGTTGTTGGTAGCTTCAATTTGTATAAATAATAAGGCCAAGGGCCTCATTAGCATTTGACTTTTTATTGTAGCCAAGATGCAATTTTGAGCTAAGATGTTGTGACTATTATTATTATGTTATTTTTGTCATCTTGATGATAATGAAAAGGTTTTCATTGATCCATCACTGAGTTGACTCAGAGGGCTGATGCTCCTAGGTTAGGGCCTAACCCTAGTAGTAGAGGTTCCTCTTCTTGTATGTGTATTCTTATATTAGAATCATAGTTACCTGCTAAAGTTATTTATGCTTTGTTAACTTACTAGTATTTGAATGAATTTTTAGTTTTTCTTCCATTAATTGAAGAATTGGATCAGTGGTACAATAGTGAAATAAAATACCTCAGAAAATCTTGTGGCAGTGGCCACTTCTTCATCTCCCTCATAGGATCATGGTTTGAGGACCCCACTCTCACAACCCCAAAAATAGATTTATCTTTTGGTCATTGCATAGCTTAGGATTTCTTGTTGAGTAAATCATTATTCATAATTTCTTAGAAGCACCTGCAATTTTCATTTTGGTTCCCTGAGTTTGTTATAGTCTAAAAGTCTCTTATTTCATAGATTTAGTCATTAGACATTAAAAATAAATAAAAATTTAAACTCATCTTTTCCATGTTTACATAAATTTTTGCATGAATGAAGAAATGAATATGTGTTTTTGCAGGTGTTTCTAATCTTTGGGAAGGAACTTATTCCACCAGCCTCATCTAAGTCTTCTCCACCAACTTCGAAAGCCTACCAACCACTAATTCAGATTTTTATTTTGTAGCCACCATGGACAACCACCTTCAACAAATCCAACCATCCTGAATAGTTGGGCTAATCCTTGGGTAGTGTGCACCTCCCCCATACCCCATTCTATCATTAGAAATATTCCTGACAGTTCATTTCACCTTCCCTACCTTCCTATAGCCTTCAGCAAGTTTCCTGTAGTAACCCAAGACATCATGTAGTAACTACAAGAAACCCTGTAGCAAATAGTACCTACAAGAAACCCCTCAATGCCATTTTGGACCATCTTTTCCATGCCTTTCTCCCCTACAAAATATCAACTTGTTTAACTTATAATTTACATTTCTAAATGGAAAATCAAAAGAATCTTTTGTTTAGTATTTAGCTAGTGGGTGCATACATCAATCATGGCAGCGTTAGGATAATTTCCATGCCTACTTAGTCTAGATAGATAGATGATAGTATGCAAGGTTAATTAGGTACCTTTTGTAAGTAATGTGTGTTAATTCTTAGCTAGGTCCTTTCATGTAATTTCATAACACTTCCCATTCAACACTTTCATTTCCCTAAAATAGGCAAGCATTTACTTTATGCATTAAAGATAGATTTACATTTAATCTTAGTAGTCAGCCGCCTTCTAGTCAATAAAAGACTGGCTTGAAAAACCCTAGTGGTCTATCGCCCGATTTGAAAATTGACAAGAGTAGATTATAGCATCTACTATGCATATAACAATGTCACCTCCAATTTTGTACGAACCCTAGGTTGATAAATTAAAGTTGGTCGCCCTAGGAGTTGCAGCATCTTTGCTGCAATACTGGGGCTCATCACGTTTTGGTTTTGTTGTCAGGGAGGTGTCTAGGTAAGTGTAATTTTTTATTTCTTTCTATTCTGCAAGTATTTCAATGCAACAAATAGTTGCAATTTCTGCTTTGTTTTTGTTTTTTATTCTATAGATAATTGCAATTTCTATTTTCTTTCCATTCTGTAAGTAGTTCTAAAAATACCCTAAAAGAAAAAACAAATTTATTTCATGCCTCATAGGAGTAGAAGAAACTAAGGAATTTTTTTGCCAAATACCCCCACACCATCAAACAACCAACCTTCCTCTTCTTTGGTAGTTGTCAGCTAGAGGACCCATTAGGCGCACAACTAGAGATCTTTGAGGAGCCTATTGGGGCCGAACAAGAAGAAACCATTCCACAAACCTACACCATGGCTGCAAATAGAAATGGGATTGAAAATAGAAATGGAGTTGAAAACATAATTGAGGGTGATTTTCCCATTAGAGAAGCTAATAGAGATGCTAGGATGAAAAACATAAGCCCCTCTGCCCTTCCTCACTTTCATGGCTTAACCTCAAAGGACCTTGATACCCTTTTGTTTTAGTTTGTTGTCATCTGCATAACTTACGACTATACCACTCACGATCAAAAGTCGAAGTTGTTCCCATCCACCCTTAAGGATGCAGCGTTGTGCTGGTTCATGGGTTTATCTGGGGACAACATCACTACTTGGGCTCAAATGAAACAAGCCTTCAACAACAAGTACATGGATTATTGTAGGTCTGGAACCAAAGAGGAAATCTTTAGAATGACCTTGGGACATGATGAATCCTTGGAATATTATGAGGAAAGGTTCCAACTCAGCTACAAAAGGGTCAGGTGCACCCTCTACCCTGAATCACTGTAGCTATTCCCTCTTAGAGGGATCAAGGAATATATCTTAGAAACCCTAAACATGTTGTCAGGAGGGGACATCTACCGCCTATATTCTGTTGACATAAAGACAATTTTAAAAAAATCATTCTAGGGAAGCCAGAAAGAAGGGTAGGGCTAGTCAAGCTTGGGCCAGTTCATCCTCCTCCAATAGATCCATCAATAGTGAAATTGAGAACATGTTGGAAGACTTTAAGAGTGAGATGTTGCACACCCTTTCCCTACAAAATGGATACCATGGAGATCAAGGGGAGAAGGAGGAAGCAGAAATATCCTTATATGTCTTTTTCCCTAGATGCACCAGGAGGCACCGTAGAAATGAATTTCCATTGAATATTATAGAGGTCTTCTCGGCCTGTGAGGAAAACCACTCCACAAACAAGTTCCCTTCTCTACCTAGATTGAAAGTTGTGTATCAGGGAACTGAAGGTGTGATTAAACAAATCTACTATATCAACCAAAGGAGGCCTCAAGGACCTCAACCATACCAGTAGGGCATCCAAAGGGTGTTCTATTCATATTAAAACCCCAAACAGAATGCATCCATTCACCCTTGGTGTCCTCCTGCTCATCCATCATGGCCCACACCTTCTCCCTAGTTTTATGCACCTCAATACCATTCCCAACCTGCCCATCAATCATTTCAGCCATATTCTCCCCCACAACCTCAGTGTAATACCCCATAATTGGGGTGGGGTCCCCCATACAACCAATATCTAGCCTTACTACCTCCACTTCCATCTCAACCACAACTCCCTCAACCTGCTCCACCTAAGCAACCTCAGATGCTTGCTCAGCCAAATCTGAACCCGAATAACAAGTAGACACGACAGGTCTATAGTGGAGAGACATCCTACCTTGCCTATGCTGTGGAAATTCAAGAAATCAACCTCAAGTCTCACAGAGTTCTTCTAGATAACCAACCTCCAACTCCACCTGAGGATCTTGAAGAGGAAAAGGAAGAGAGCATTCCTCAAGCTAGTACACCTCATTTTCATGAGAGACTAATCCATCCTAGCCAGCACAACCTAGAAGAGACTGAACTTCTACATGAATTCAAAAACTTGTGTGTTAAAATTCCACTCATCCAAGCTGTCAAGGATGTCCCCATATACAAAAAGTTAATCAAGGAGAAATTATTCAAACATCCTGGGAGGAGAAAGAGAGACACCCCTACCATTAATGTTGTTGGAAAATTGTCTGACTTAATGTTGGGGAGAGTGATTTCCCTTAAGTGTCTAGATCCTGGAAGTCCTATGGTAGATGTGCACATTGATGGCATCATTTTCTGCCATACCTTGATTGACCTTGGGGATACCATAAATGTGATGGCTATGGAGACCATGCTTAAACTGAATCTCCAAGAATCATTAAAGAAGACCACAACAGTCTTGCAACTTGTAGACAAATCCACAGTAACTCCTAAGGGAGTTGTTGAGGATGTAATGGTCTCCATTGATTCCTAGGAATACCTTGTTGACTTCTTAGTTCTCCAACCTAAGACCAAATTCAATGGTTATCCTCTCATCCTTGGAAAGCCATGGCTAGCCACTTCTTATGCTTACATAAGATACAAGTCAAGGAAGAGGACCATTAAAAATGAGGATTTGTCCAAACAATTGGTCTTTTACCCTCCCACTCAACCATTTCTAGAGTATGAATTTCCGTTATGGTTGGAAGAGGAGGAGGAAGATGAAGCATACCATACCACATTTTATCTAATATGTACCCTAGATGCTATTATAAGAGGGAAGCAACCTGATGAAAACGACCTAATTGATCAAATCCTCCAAAATCAACACCCCAAACACCATCTCTCTAGATGAGTTAATAATGAAATACGAAGATAACCCTTGGATTTATTTGTGCCTAGATGACTAAAGTTCTAATCATTTCAAGATGATAGAATTTAGTCAAGATAAATCGTTGAAAATCAACCCCTTTCTCTCTATGCATCAGGAAAAGGAGTTATGTGACATGTTAGGAGAGCATCTGGATGCCTTTGCCTGGAGTTATAAGGAAATGAAGGGAGTGCATCGTTCAGTGTTTACTGACCACATTTACATGAAGGAAGGTTGCAATCCAGTGTGACAACCTTAGAGAAGAATGAACCCAGCCCTCAAAGGCATAGTTAAAGAAGAACTACAGACGTTTTTGGATGCAGGGTTCATTTACCCCATCTCAAATAGTGAGTGGGTGTCTACTCTAGTTTTGGTCCCAAAGAAAAATGGAAAATGGAGGATCAATTTGGACTACAAAGAATTAAACAAAGCCACTAAAAAGGATCATTTACCTCTATCTTTCATTGATCAAGTCTTGGATGGTATTACAGGGAATAAGTTCATATCTTTCCAGGATGGATTCAGTGGCTATAATCATATCTAGATTAGCCTAGAGGATGAAGATAAACCCACCTTCACTTGTACTTGGGGTACCTTTTCTTATAGGGTCCTTCCTTTTGGATTATGTAATGCCCCGAACACTTTTTAGAGGACAGTTCTGAGCATCTTTGCAAAGCTATTCCATGACTCTATAGAAATTTATATGGATGATTTCACTCCCTATGGGTGTGATTTCCTGAAGGATCTCTCTAACATGGGGAGAGTATTGAATAATTGCATTGAAATGAACTTATCACTTAGCCTTGAAAAGTGTGAGTTCTTGATGAATGAAAGGACTATTCTAGGTCACTCAATATCCTAGGAAGGACTACAAGTGAACCCAAATAAAATTTTTGTCATGAAGAGGGTCCATACTTGTCAGAAGCAGAGGGATTTCAAAAGCTTATTAGGCTTTGTTGTGCCTCAAAATAGTCCTTCTTTTCACTCCATTATTCACCAATATCTTCACATTCTACCTTCATGTCACCTCCATTCCACCTCCACATTATTACATTTACCTCATTATTGGGTCATAACTATGCTTTTCCAAAGTTTATTAATCCTTAACATTTTTAAGTGGATTTATGGTTAAAACTTAGCAAATAATATTCTTATACTTATACCTAACAATTAGAATGAGTTTGTTGACATGTGTAGGTACAAAGGAAGCTTCCAAGGCATCCTTATGTGGCATTCTATGTTCAAATTCGAATTTGAGAAGATCATGAACCTCATGGAGAAGATCATGGACCTCATGGAGGAGATCATGGAGGATAGGGTTATGTGTCACCATTGGTTGAGAAATATGTGGGTCAAAGGAGAGAATAGTGGGTCTACATTTATGAGGTTGTTATCATAGTTTTTGTATAAATAGGAGTACCTCCTCCATTCCAAGGGGAGGACTCTTGGAGCATGTATCCAACTTATGGTGGAATAGAATAAATCTTTGTTTTACACATATTTCCATTATGTAGTTTTAGATATAAGTTGTACATATATTTCCATTATGCAGTTTTAGATATAAGTTACCTTAATGTAGTATATGGAATAGCTTGTCACTTTGTTCTTAGGAGAATTGAGCTTACTCTAGAAGGAGCAAAGGAACACATTATTTCATATTAGATATTATTTCATTTAATTGCTTAGAAGTTTGAGGATTGGTTTGTGATTGATGATTGAGTTTTAAATTAGAGGCTTATCAACATATGAGAGGAAAACCAAGAGTCTAAGTTAGGCTCTCTCGCTATTTGGTTTGTATGATAATTGAAATTCATCCTTTTGATTTTATGTTTCAAGTTATTTCATTTTCTATGCTTATGGATGAATCTTAGTTTAGTTTAGATTAGTACATGAGAGGACAAACAAGAGACTAAGTTATTCTTTCTCTCTCTTTGAATCTGAACAACAATTAAAGTTCATTCTCTTGTTTGCATTTCAAGTTTCTAGTTTTATGATTTCTCTATGATACTGTAGGGAAGGACAACCAGGATCTCCTTAGTTAGGAGCCTCTTCCCTTGCATATTATATTGAATCTTAAATAATTTCACTAGACATAGAATTAGTTGCCTACTCTTGCATATATATTGTTGGCATCATCAAAAGCTTACGAGTTTCCCTGGTCGATAATTTAATGCAGCAATTTAAGCCCAATAAATTGCCCAACAATGTCTTATAAAATTATCTCCAAATTTCTTATCGTTCGATTGAAGAAATTTCTTCCTTTTAGTATTTCTGAGAATCAAGGTGGATTCATCCCTAGAAGACAAATCTTTGACAACATAATTCTCATATAGGAAGTAATATATTCAAGCAAACAGAGAGAGGATCAAGGGATGGTTGCCAAACTAGACATGGAAAATGAATTTGACAGGGTGAGACATAACTTTCTTCTCAAACTAATGAAAAATATGCGCTTTGGAGAGAAATTCATTGAATATACTACTCTGTGTATAAAATCACCTTGGATAGCCCCACTAGTTAATGGAAGGGTGACCAATTTTTTCAAGGCCTCAAGAGGCCTTCACCAAGGTTTTTCCCTCTCTCCATTCCTTTACATAATTATGGAAGATATCTTGAGCAGGTGATTAGAGTATGAGAGGAGTTCTGGAAGTCTTCTGGGAATCAAGTTCGTTCCCAACACTAACATTAATCACATGTAGTTTACCGACGCCACCATTATGTTGGGGGGGGCATCTCTTTCTGCAGCCAAAATATTTAAGAGTTTCTTGGATAAGTTTCTCTCTGTATCTGGGGGCTAACAAATGCATCCAAATTACATATATTCACATGGAACATTTCAGTATCCAAGGGAAAGCATATTGGAGAGGTGTTTGGATATAAAGTGAGTGAGGATTGGAAATAATTCAAATATATGGGCATTCCTATCTTCCTAAAGTGTACCACTCCTCAAGCTTGAAAATAAATCACAAATAAAATTAGAAACACGATGGAATCTTGGGGCACTCGGTGTCTATCTCTAGCAGGAAGAGTCATCCTTGATAAAGAAGTCCTCTCCAACATCCCCTTGTATAAATTTTCTATTTTCCTAGTTCCAAACTATTTTACATTGTATTGGTCTTCTGATCTGGAAGCTTCTATGGGAAGGGGGTAATTCCACCAAAAAAAAATCACTTGGCTAATTGGTCAATAATTAATTCTCCAAAGATTCATGGAGGATTCGGAATATGATCTAGGGGATCAGTTTAGTGCTCAAAATTAAAACTTCTCAAAAATTCTTGAAACTTGTACGATTGGATAGATCTCAGTGATCTAAATTCAATGCAACTCGTTTCACTCAAAACTGATATCGTATGCTCATGATATCATGTTCTAGTCGATTTGCTAAACAACTAAAATTTAAAAAAAAATGAGTTGCAGGGATGCCTAGTCAGCAGTCCGTACGCTGACTGGGAAATTATTGGGCAGGGTGACTGTGCCTCCCATCATCCAATGGTATGAGGACCAGTGGCATGTTTTTTATTGTTTCAATTTGGTGGATTCGTATTAGTTCAAGTGTTGATTGGGTGGACCAATTATGAGGAGCCATGTGGGCCAATCCCTGGGTGCCACGTGGCCTCCTATTAGTCGTGTAAAATTTTATTTGGGTCCAAACTAACCTCCAAAGGATCAAACCCACGACCTGGAAGCAAACATCAATGACCCACCAACGTGCCATGCCAATTGTTTCTTAACAGTTTATGGTTTCAGATGGCAATTAAAGTTTAACATTTTGTATGTTGGTAGTTGGGGCTAAGCCCCAGCCCCAGTCCCCATGCCCTCAGAACCAAGGGGCAGGACTAAGGGCCAGGGATTAGCCCCAACCCCATGGTCACACTGCCTCCCAAACTTTACACCAAAGCCACCCAAAAGAACCACTAGCAGAGGTTGTTGGATGGAAGGTCACATGGTGTACCACATAACCAGGAGCACATGTAAAGGGGGCCAACCCCAGGTTACCAGGACCCCATAAGACCAAGAGCACGCACCAAGTGGATGGATTAAGTCATTGGCAGTAGGCCCTAGAATCTCATCCTAAATCCAGTCATATGCACACCACGTGACCGAGATTTTCGAAACTGGGGACTTAATGGGTAGAATAACCATCCTATAGTTTTGCCCATTGGGAAAGATTGTAGGCCACAATTGCATGCTAGTTTCGGGTTTGGGGCACTCAAGCTAGGTTTAGGCCTAATTGGAGGATGATTAGTTGTAGAAATGAGCAAAAAACTTAAAAAAATCATAACTAATCACTCAATGTTTGGCCAAATGAGGTGCATAAATAACCAAAATGGGAGTTTTTGATGGTGTTGGATCCATTGGAAACATCCCTTTTTCTGTTTGAGCTATGTAAAAACATTTAATCACACTTTTGATAATTTTAATGAAAGAGGCCCTACATTGGAAGCTAGACCAGGAGATGTAGCCCAGGAGAAGGTTGAACTCCTTTATCATGCTTTGTGTTATGTGTTTCAGATATGCTTATTTTGTCTTTGTTTGGCTATAAATTGTGGTTACAATTTACTTGTTTATGTGTTTAGTAAAATTATCCTCTACCCAAAACACATATAATTTTCACTTGAAAATTGTTAAAAATATTTAAGTTTACACATACATATCATTTTGGTATCAGAGCAACAGGTTATTGTGAAGACTTGATTTGTTTGCAAGTGTTTTTCTTATGCTTCCAAGGTTGAAGCTTAAAAGAGGAGAATGAGAACTTGTGGAGCCAAGATCTCAAATTGTTTCAAGGAGAAGAAACACACCTCAAGCTTCAATAGTCATGGCACATGAAGAAGGTCCTGAAGGGATGTTTGAAGATGAAAGAACTTTCAAAAAAACATTCTTTGAGATGTTTGAGACGATTAAGGTTCTTTATGAGGATAGAAATGAAAGGTTGTATGGAGAGAGCTCAAAGCCTCTGAAAGGAGATGGAGGAAAAGGAGACAAACCTCCAAAAGGGAATGGAGAGAATGGTGACAAACCACCACCTTCACCTACATCCTCATCCTCGTCTTCAACTTCTTCTACCCTTTCACAAACACCTCCAAATTCTTCCAAGGGTCATGGTAAAAATCATTTTCTAAGGCTTGATATTAAGTTTGAATTGTCTATGTACAATGGAGAGGTAGATGTTGAGAAATTAGATAATTGGATTTGTCAGATTGAAGTGTATTGTAGGATACAAATAATCAAAGATGATGAAACCAAGATTCCACTTGCTTCTCTTAGATTAGAATGTGCAACACTTATTTGGTGGGAAGCCAAAAATCAAGAGGACATGAAGAAACATGGTAAGCTTTTATCCTCTTGGAATTATTTTGTTGTTGAAATAAGAAGGCAATTTTATCCGTTAGCATACATGGAGAAAACTATTATATATTGGCAAAACTTTAGACAAGCTAAAGGGTAAAATGTGTAATCTTATACTCAAGAATTTAGAAAAAGAGCTTTGATTTTGGGTATAGATTTTTCCTCACAAGATAATTTGCTCAAATACATTGGAGGATTGCATAGTTACTTGAGACATACCATTCTCATGTTTAACCCTACAAAACTATATGAAGTTTTTGTACATGCAACTCATTTATAGGCAAGGGGGAAAATGTTTATGAAGAGACCAATGAGAGTTCCTTTGAGTTTGGAGAAAAAGGAAAGGGTAAGTTCAAAGGAAAATCAAAGAAGAATGTTTCAATTAAGAAAGAAGGAGAAAATATCACATGCAAACACTATTCTAAAGAAGGCCATGATGAAGACCACTGTTGGAAACTTCATCCAGAGATGAGACCCAAAAAGTTTGAAAACAAGGAGAAAGAAAAGATAGCTGCAACTACACAAAAAGATTTAGGTTCTGATTTCAGGGACGAAACAAAGATTACAAGCATGGGTTTGAAAGGTAAGGACATTGCAAGTACTGGTTCTTCAATTTTTCTCAATAAAACTCAATATGAAAAAATAAGAATAGAGATTTTCCATATTAGAGTTATTTCAAAACATACCAAGATAGACACACTATGATAATGGTTTACAAGCAAACCTCATTTCAAAAGACAATGTCAAGAAGTTAAACTTGGAAACCATGGCACATCCAAAACCTTATCCTCTAGGTTGGATATGTGACAATGAAAAATTTCATGTGACAAAAAGATGCAAACTGAAAATTTCAATCACTGCAAAATTTTTAGATGAGGTAGAGCTTGATGTAATTCCAATTGATATATGTAGTATTGTTTTGGGAAGCCCATATCTATATGATAGGAAAGCTATTTTCATCACCATGAGAAAAAATATCATTTGTTTATAAATGAGATTGAGTACAATGTTAGAGAACATAACAAGAAGTTGAATGCATCTCTTGTAAATGTGGGACAAATGAAAAGGATTGTTAATGCTAGTCAAAACTTTGCATTGTTAATGATCAAACATGAAGATGTTGAGGAATCTAAAGGCTTTCAAGGATATGAATCAAGTTTGAAATATGATCTCATTGAGGTTTATAATTCATGTGATAAGATGTTTCAGGAGTCTAACAAGTTGCCTACTAAAAGAGGTAAACAAATTGAATTGAATTTGCAGTAGGATGCATCATTGTTGAACATTGGTGTGAACAAGATGCTAGTGTTAAAGCATGCAGAGGTCAAAAAGAAAATGAAAAAACTATTTGACAAATAGGACATTGGTCCAAAAACATATTATTGTTGGTTTCATAATCTTTTGGATTTGAATAAGGATGTTGCATGGCGATGGCGATCACATTTGGTAAAGAGTCGAGTCAAGTGCAAGGCTAGACATCGTCATGAAGACAATGTTCAAGGTGAAAG
This sequence comes from Pinus taeda, assembly GCA_000404065.3. Classification (NCBI taxonomy): domain Eukaryota; kingdom Viridiplantae; phylum Streptophyta; class Pinopsida; order Pinales; family Pinaceae; genus Pinus; species Pinus taeda. The sequence continues at coordinate 218,898 of APFE030654970.1, forward strand.
GAACTTGAAATTGTTTAAGCTTCCATTGGTTGAAGACTGAGGAGGGAATGTTCAAATTCCTTCAAGGGTAGTTTTATGTTTTGCATATCTTGGAAAATTGTAGCAAGATTTCATCTTTGACAGAAAGTCCTGGACTCCAAAATCAAGGAAAGTGATGTACTTTCATGAAAATCTCAATAACGACAAATTCAAGAAAATTTAAGTGGATTGAGACTGAAAGGTGAGGGATTTGTACCCTCGTCTATTTTTTGACTGATAAAGAGCTTTTAGAGGTCCAAAAGCTTCCAATGGGGAGAAGCGATCCAGGGGATCAGTTTAGTAATCAAAATTCAAAGTGATAAAAAATGTTTGAAACCTATATGATTGGATAGATCATGGTGATCAAAATCCAAAGAAACTCATTTCACTCAAAACCGATATTGTATTCTCTCAATATCATGTTATGATCAATTTGCTAAACAACTAAAATTTAAAAAAAATGAGTTGCAGGGATGCCTAGCCAACAGTTTGTACGCTGACTGGGAAATGATTGGGCAGGGTGACTTTGCTTCCCATCAACCAATGGTATGAGGACAAGTGAAATGTGTTCTATTTGTTCGATTTGGTGGATATTTTATTGGTTCAAGTGTTAATTGGGTGGACCAATTAGGAGGAGCCACGTGGGCCAATCCCTAGCTGCCACATGGCCTCCTATTGGACGTGTAAAATTTTGTTTGGGTCAAAAATTACCTTTGAATGATCAAACCCATGACCTAGAAGCAAACTCCAATGACCCACACCACCGTGCCATGTAAATATTTTCTTAACAGTCTATGGTTTCAGCTGGAAATTAAAGATTAACATTTTGTATGTTAGCGGTTGGGACCGAGGCTAATCCCTAGCCCTTGTCCCCACTTCCTCGAAACCAAGGGGTGTGACAAAGGGCCAGGTCTTAGCCCCAACCACATGGTTATGATGCCTCCCAAACCTTACACCAGAGCTAACTAAAAGAATCGCGAGCAGAGGTTGTTGGATGGGGAGCAACCCAAGGTCACATAGTGTGCCACATAACCAAGAGCGCAAGTAAAGTGGGGTAGCCCTAGGTCACCGAGACCCCAAAAGACCAAGAGAATGCACTAAGAAGAGGGCTTAAGTTGTTGGCACATAGGCCTTGGAATATCGACCCTAAACTGAGTCATATGCACACTACGTGACCAAGATTTTCGGAACCAGGGTTTAATGGGTGGACTAATCATCCTACAATTTCACCTGTCGGGCAGGATTGTAGGCCATAATTGCATGTTGGTTCCAAGTTTGGAGTGCTCAAGCTAGGTTCAAACTGAATTGGAGGATGATTAGCTATAGAATTGAGCAAAAAACTTGAAATAGTCATAACTTACTCAATTTTTGGCCAAATGAGGTGCAGAAAGAACCAAAGTGGGGGTTTTTTTATAGTGCTGGATACATTGGAGATATAAATTTTGTTGTCTAATCTATGTAAAATCATGTAAACACACGTTTGATCATTTTAATGAAAGAGGCCCTGCATTGGAAGTTGGACCAGGGGATGTAGCCGAGGGGACGGGTGAACTGCTTTATAATTCTTTGTGTTATGTGTTTTAGATATGCTTATTTTGTCTTTGCTTGGATGTAAATTGTGGTTAAATTTTACTTTTTATTATGTGTTCAGTAAATTGATCCTCTACCCAAAACACATAATTTTCACTTGCAAATCGTTAAAAATCTTCAAGTTTACACATATAGATTAGAATAAGAGATCCTTTTACGATGAATGAAGCTTTAGGTGCTAAATTGTTGTGGAGAATTAAAAATAACCAAGAAGATTTGTGGGCACAAGTGATGCAAGCTAGGTATGTAAACAATACAGATTAGATGCAAAAGGAAAAAAAAAAAAAGGATCCCCAATATAGAATTTGATAATATTGACTTCCTCCTTAATAACACAACATATCATTTAGGTCCTGGGTAATGGAATAAATATTCATTTGCGGAATGATTCTATTATGAAAAGGTCTCATTTACGAAGTATTGGAGATTTACAGCCTCTCCAAGAGTAAACAAACAACTCTGGTATTAATAAATTAAATAAGCTCTCAAAATGGGATGCATCTGGAACATGGAAAGAATGGAATGTGGGATTTCTCCTTAATTATTTAAAACCCCTTAGAGAACACCTTTTGGGAAGTTTAGCAGGATGCGCCCTTCTCAATCAAAATGCCTCAGACATACTTGGATGGAATAATTCAATATACTTAGTAAACATGGGCTATAATGATCTTCTCTTTAGTTCCCAAATCCCACCTAAGTTTTTATTTGGGATAAAATTTGGAAGTGTAATGAAATCCCCAATGTGAACATCTTTTGTTGGCTTTTATGTCGTAGAAAAGATTTAACAGCTGAAAATCTTAAGAAACAAGGGTTAAATGGTCTATCAATATGCTCTCTATGTGAAAAACAAGAAGAAACTATTATGGAATTATTAGTCACCTCTTTCTAAAATTCTCTTATTATAAATTTTTATGGATGCAGGTTTTGGGGCCTCTCTATTCAAGAGTTAGATGGTCCGTGGATATTCAAGTTTTCTTCTTCGACTAGAGTAAATATTATGAGAGTTCCCTTCAATCTAAACCTTTTCTCAAATTGATCTATATTTCCCTTTCTAGGTACATTTGTTGGAAATTATGGCTCTCCAAAAATCATGTTATCCTTCATAATGGCTCACCCTTTACACGATCCACTACCTTAAAATATCTTTCCTTCTATCAAGAACTCCATGTACCTTCCTCCCTAGACTAGAAATCCTCTTTTTATCTTATGGAAATGCAATGGGCAGACTCATGCCTCAATCATTCCCCTCATCTTTCCTTTATCCCTCAACATTCTCCTCCAATTTAGCATTGGTGGAAGCTTTGTTTCTATACATTAGAACTAATAGATTGGAAAACGAAAGTTGGTCAATGGATTCTTCATTTTGATGGTGCCTCACAAAAAATCCAGGGGTGGAAGGAGGGGGAGGGATTATGTACAATCACAAAGGAAATGAAGTAGTTAAGTACTCATGGGGACTTGGATGTAGAACAAATAACCAAGCAAAAATGTATGGCATGTACATGTGTCTAGCACTCGCTCATCAAAGAAGTGTTCGAGATTCAACAATCCTTGGTGACTCTGGTCACCATTCAACATTTACATAAGGATACATATCCAAAATACAATAGGTTATGTCTTATTCTCAAAAGGATTGAAGGTCACTTGAATCTCTTCTCCTCCACAAAATTCTATCATATCCTCAGAGCAAACAATGCAAGTGTTGATCTCTAGGAAAATTTGGCTTTTCAATTAGAACAAGGTCAAATTGATATTCATGGCATGGTGAGCCATTACCCAATTCCTTAATAGTGATATGTATTATTTAATGGGATTACAAGCTTGTCATCCCTCCCTTCATCATTATATAATGTAGGATCCTCCTTCGATCATTGGTAGATCATAATGATTAATTCTCATTACACTTGTAGTGACAGAACCAATGTGGCACTGACTCTTCGTGTGAAGCATGCAAATGGGATCTGCCTCACCTAGATTTGGTGGTGAATTGAATTAACAAGGTAATTTGGTGATTATTTCCCATATGATTTTATGATGGTAGTGATTAATCGATCCATCCCTCCTGGTTCAGTAAACAAGACGACTCTTTTGTAGGTAATTATGATGTTTTATATTAAATTGGGGCACTAGAGTATGGATATCCCTCACAAGATTTATTGTTCCATAGTTATATGTTCATTATAGGATATATTACATCAATTCCTTTTGAGTATGCATACCTCTTGCTCTTTTATTCTAGTCTCATTGAAATCCAACTCTAATTAATGCAGTGATTGTTGTCAAGTACATGCAACTCTATTCCTAGAAAATTGTGAGCTTAGGTTGGCTTTGAAGCAACAAGGGTCTCTTCTGTCATTGGTGACTAACGAACTCCAGGGCCTCAAAGGTAAATTCTACTGGATGGAAGATGAAATAAATTCCATTCACAGTTAGGTACAAGCTCTCATTCTAAGCATTAGTGATTTTGATATGCACATTGACATGAGTTCTAACCATCATGAGAATTAAGGTCTTGAACTCAATAATCCTACCATGGGGAAAGATAAGTTATGGGTATAATTTCTAGATTTCACAAGCATTGTTTTCTTTTGTTCAAGTTTTGCAGAGTCTATAGTAGTCTACCAATATATGGGTATAATTTTTACATATATTATCAAAAATATTTTAGTGTTGATTTGGATAGTGTGTCTTGTGAGAACAAGTGCAATGCCTGTTGGGTTGTGTTATATTCTTTCCACGTAGTTAACAAGGGGTTTGAGGGGCACTCGTAACCCCACTTTATGGGGTCCGGGGCAGCGCCTCGAAAAATTTTGGTTTTGGACCCTATGTTAGGTTGGGTGGACCCACCTATGGTTTTGTACATGATTTTCGCACATGTTTTTTGGACGCGATGGTTTTCGGTCCATGGTATTTGATGCGATGGTTTTTTGGTCCATGGTATTGGATGTGATGGTTTTTCGGTCCATGGTATTGGATGCTTCGGTATGTATAAATATGTATTGTAACATTGAAATGAATATAATGAAAAATCAAGCTGGTAGTCTCGGTTTTGGGATCCAGGGGAAAATCT
>APFE030654987.1:6195-30974 GCA_000404065.3 Pinus taeda
TTAAAGATTTCTTCCTTCATATCTCAAGATTTTCAATAGTCTTGATATTTCTCAACGAAAATTGTTTTCATATCATTCCATGTAGGCATACATTTTCCCCCTAAACCCATAAACCATCTCAAAGTTGTTCCCTTCAAACTAGTTGGGAATATCTTCAATTTCTCAGCGTCAAAAATATAATCATGCCCCTGAAAAACAACATTGCATTCAGAAAGGAATGTGTCCGGATCCTCAGAAAAAAGACCATGGAAATTAGGTAATGTTGTCAAAGGAATAGGCTTCATGGGCACATCACCTCTGATATCTCCAATTGTAAATTCGATCGAAGAGGTTGCAAGAGACATGAATATCTGCCAATACCCACTTGGAATCTCAATAGGTTCTGGCTCTGGTTATTCTATAACAGATGGTTGATATATTTTAATAGCACTCTCTCGATCAAATGGCGCAAATAATTCTCTCAAATATTCTTCCTCTGAACTTGCAATATGCATTTCCTTATATCCTCTGCTTGCTAGTTCTTCTTCCCTGAATTGCACTTTTGTTATTGGGGATGGTTTTGGTTGTGAAATTGATTGCCCTCCAAATATCATATGATATCTCTCCCTAGAAATAGCTGACGATGATGCTCCTAACTGAGCTCTGGAAATGATCTCTTTGATGTAGGTATTTTTTCCTTTATATCTCCCTCTTCTTTTCGGGGGTCTTCCTCTGCCCCTTTTATTTGTATCCCTGTTCATACAATCAGGAAGTAAAAGGAAGGAATCAAGAAAATCAAAAGCTCAGGACCTGGTCCAAGGAACAAAATTCCCTCCCCAGGACGAGAGAGTGGCCCCTAAAAAAAATCAAAGAAAGAAAATAAATCAATCACAAAATTAAGCTCAAGACCTGAAACAGGGTGACAAAAAATCTTCCCTTTCTAGGACGAGAGAGTGGTTCCTATGAAAAATAAAACAAGCCAATCAAATAAATAAAAAATGATCTATTGCACAAGACCTAGAGAAGGGTGAAAAATTCCCTCCCCAAGACGAGCGATCAGTCATATGATCATGATTGGTCGTACTTTGCACCCTTAATAGCCTCCCTGGTAATGACGCCAAAATGGTACTATTCAGATATGAAACATCCAACTCACCCAATTCCACATTAATTGTCAACCCAAGGGTCTACGATTTATTTCAAGGCTATCATGCAAAGTATATGTAGGCCAGAGCTTCCCGACCCAGTACTAAACATTCAATTATAACTTAACAATGTGTAACAACAAGCGATAACTGTAACATCGAATAAGAGTAATAGTAGTAATGACTGTAACAACAACTAGACTAACAACAAAGCAAAATCACAACATAACACTGATAATCATTCACAACTATAAATAAATTAACTGAAATAAAGCTATGCACACATCTATCCAACAACAACTAGTTAGGAGGGTGGGGCCAAGTCCCTGATCAGGGTTGTGGCAAGATAAAAAACCCACGAAATTCTCAGAATATTAGAATTTATTTCGGTATAAATCACATGAGAGAATTTTTTGGCTGACACATTTTGAACCAACAAGTGTGGTTCATCTGGTCTTGATGATGAACCACACTTTTTGGTTCGAAACGCATCGGCCAAAAAATTCTCTCATGTGATTTCTACCGAAAGACTTTGTTTAATTCATTATGGATCACAAAAGCTTGAATACATATATTATAATTTCATTAATAAAAAGGATAATACATGTATGATGTTATAGATTCAAAGTTAACGTAATTCTCTGTGACCTTAACTGTCGCCTTTCTCAACCTCGTAACTCTACTTATACAATTTCTTAACACTAAGAGCTGCTAGAATTACGATAGTTGTCTGCCTACAACTACATAGTGGTTTCTTGGGAAAAATAATATGTAAAGATAGCATTAAATTGATTGAATGGTTGATCCACCATTGCAGCTAATGTCTCAAGATATTTGTGCTAGCTGGATAGTCACCATTTGTTGAACCAAGACCTTGATCATAGTTCCTCCAAATCTGCACGAATAATCGAATTCGCAAGCCACTTATGCAACAATCCCCTATGACTATGCTTCATTAATTAATGATTCATGATCACATGACAAGAGGTATACCTATGCGGTTTAAAATGTAAATTCACCAACAATGGTGTAAAATGGATACGAAAACAAGGTAAAAAGGTGGGTAAAACATGAAAATCCAGCTACCAACACTGGCTTCTTCACATATCCATCAAAATTAGGTGCCTTTTCTTTCTTAAACTCATCTGGAAAGTATCCCACATCACTCCTCCTTTACAGATGATAATGATGACAATCATGATGCCTGTCATAACCAAAACTAGAATAGTACATGTATCCATCACCTTTCCTCTCTAATAATGTCATCTATGTCTGAAATGTGACCACCATGAGACCTACTGCCATATGCCCCATTAGTTATGTCCTATCCATGGCTAATCTGAAGTGACATTTTTCATTGCAATTCTGAAAAAACTTTGAAGAAGTATTGCATCGAATTGTTCTTATTTCTCTTGTGGTTGTATGATCATGCCATTTTCCATTGTAGAGCCTCCAAAATGTATTCAAAATATCATCCACTTTCACCTTTATTTCCACCATTTCACTCACATGTCACATCTCCATGAACATATAACCTTTCATTAGCTTCCATTTTCATAATTATATGGGTTACATTTGTGTTTTCCAAAAGCTAATTATTTCTAGTATTATAAGTGAATTAAATGGTTAAAACTTGGAAAAATGACATATATTTGCTAATACTTAAAAGTGGCTTGAGTTTCATGACATGTGTAGGTCATTTGGAAGCTTCCAAGACACCCTTATGTGGCCTCCAATGCTCAAATTCGAATTATCTTCAAGATATGGAAGAAGATTTGGATAAAGGTCAAAGAGGATATGTGTCTCATCATTACCTATTTGAGTTGTAACTCTATGAGATTTTCTAGGGATCTAGGGAGAGAATAATGGAACTCCATTAATGAGGTAGCTTCTTATGTTTTTGTATAAATAGGAGAGCCTTATCCTTTGAAAGGCATGTGTAAAGTTGGGGAAATGCTTATGTTTTGAATATAGAATTTGGATTTGGCACCATGCTCATGAGTGATGTTCACCTTGATTTGGTTATGCTTGCATTTGGAGCCTCTCAACTTGCCATCTCTCATGTGTTTGGATTGGCCACCTAAAATGTGTGAGATTTATTTTTTTCATAGATTAAGATTTATTTCTTTCATATCTTTTCCTGTGTGAGAGGAGAAGAGTGATTGTCTTTATTTTCTTTCTACCTAGATGTTAAGAGCAATTGCTTTTATTTGCTTTCAAATATTTTCCTGTGTGAGAGGTTAAAAATGATTGTTTTTGCTTTCATTTCTGAAAGAGTGGTGTGTTTTTCAATTCTTGCAACACTGAAAGATTAATATTTCAATTCTGCATGTTGTACTATAATTGTACTATATTTTATTTTGAGTTGATTTTTGAATTAGAATAGGTGAATTTGGTTTGTCGTTATTTGCTTTTGTATTTATATTGATCTAAGTTGAAAGTTAATTTCTAGCATATATAGTGCATGCATGCTTCGCTAGTTTTACGAAACCCCTGGATTGACAATTAAATGATAGATAATTAATATGCCTTAAGATTTTAGCGTCTTTGCCGGGGATGTGTGCATAGGAACTAGATTTCAGTCTAGATTTCATATTATTTTTAATTTTTTTCCTAGATGCATGATTAAAGCATGTAGATGCATGAATTCATTTAGCTGCATATCATTTTTATAAAAAAAATATAAAAAATTTGATGTTAACCATTTATGGACAAAGGATCTAGAATGCAAATCAAACATTCTTTGGAGCAGAAGGACTACATTGAGGAATGGTATCGAAACGCGATTATGCCACGACATTCGTCCGCTCTTCAATATATCTTTGCGGCAAATCTAAAGCTTAAAACGATTTTTCATGTCCTCATGCATAATCAGGTACATTTTACAAATTTGGATATGAATGTTATAGAAGGTTTAATCTGTAAATGGCTCCATTGGAAACATTCGTATACTTAAAAAAATAAAATAATCTTTCAAGTAGATGAATTAGGAAATAAAATCAAGCCTGATTGCATTTTATTTTTTTTTAAGTTCTTGATTGCCTTTTTATTTAGAATTTAGAATTTTTAGATTGTATTTATTTTATTTCATTTCAATAATTTATTTATAAAAAAATAAGAGAAACATCTGTTTATTTTTTTAAGTCGCTAAAAATAAACCAAACGAAAAAAATACATAAAACACAAATTAAACAAAAATAATTAAGAAACACAAATAAAAACAAAATAGTAAAAAGTAATAAACATACATAACCCAGTATATGTGATAAAAAAATCAAAACCAAACACAAATAAAAAAATACAAATAAAGAAAACAATTTCATATAAGCCAACAACAACTAATTGACACAAACATTGTTTAAGAGTTTGAAAAAAAATGAAGGTTGAGAAATGAACTTCTACAACGCTGGAACATTAGCATTGGATCCAATCTTTCACGGTTGGGATTTGGCATTCAACGTGTGAATAAAATAAAAATTGCATATGTCATCGAGATCCTAGCCTTGGCACATTAATCTACTTCGCAGTAAACCGTTTTTTTTTCATGCCAGTAAAATAATGGTGAATCGTTAGGATTGAACCTGGTTTTGGTTGTTGGGGGCTTCAGTCACCCTGCAAATAAAAAAATGAATTTGGCCTGCAATTCAACTTCCAACCATTGGTATTTGTTGTTGCAATCGATTGATTAAAATGATGAATGGTTGCGGGTTTCATTTGATTGAATTATGCATGTTATATATTAGTTGGAGGTTCAATTTTGCGGAGATCTTAGATATATTGCTATAGTTTACTTGACATCTTGTTGAATAATTTGTTACTTTGTTGCATTTGGGGATTCTAAATGTGGAATGTGAGATGAAGCGAGTTATTTGATCCAGTTTTTTGGGACGACTTTCATTGAAGATTGGATAAATATCGAAAAACAGGGCAAAGGATTTCGCAAGCATTAATGCAAGATCTTCTGGAAAAATCTGGAGGGATTTTGAGATCGAGTAATTGAATTGGGAATCCATGATGATGAGGAACGTAAGGCATGAAAAGATTTCAAATATTTGGACAGATCTCGTAAAATTTCAAATCTCATAAATCTAACTTCAAAGACTTGGAAAATCGTTAATTACATTTCCATGCCTGCCATCCGAGGACGCAAGAGCCAGAGGGACAATTCTTGTCAAGATCTCAACAAGCGTAGCAATATTCTTGAAATCTTTGAATCCCAGTTGGAGCATTGCTGCAATCAGGTCAGCCCTCATCACTACCTCCTTGTCTGCATTGTCCTTCATGTGCTTCATTCGGTCAGAGGGAGAACTGGAATTGAAACTGATTTTGGTGTTGGAGGTGTAGTCTAATGGGAAAAGCTGGTTCCCTACCTATTCAATTGATGAAAGTTCTATGGTGTGACCAAGTTGACTAGATTCTTGTTCTTTGATTTGGGTTCTTTGTAGAACTGAGAAATTTTAGTCCTCTATTAAGGATATTTCATAAGAATCCCATGTGGCCCACAAGCTAGCTTTTGATTTCCACTAGCATTAGAAACAGTTACCTGAAGCAGAGGAAATGTGTAACAACTTAAAAACTTCAATTTTAAAACACAATTTCTAGCCAAATGAAAACGAATTTTGAAAAACTAAAACATGGGCTTTTTTTCAGAATTGGGTCAATTATAAAATTCAGGAATGGTTTTCGCAAATTCGTAACCATTTGAGGTATTTTCAAGGTTCTTTGGAGCCTTATTTACGAGATTTAGTGAAAAATGGATTTAGAATTTAATGCACAAATAGTTACAACCATGATGGAAGGAGAAAATCTAGTTTTCCTGATCTACAGGAGGTGGAATATCCATAAATTTGTAGATCTTCTGACACTTTGGCAGACCCATAGAAAAAGCCAAAAATCCAGAGAAATTGTAATGGTGCATGTGTTTTTTTATGCAACATGTGGTGCACTGTATTGGCATAAAATCCACAAGATATGATACAGGAAAGATAATTCTCCTATTCTCGGGCTTCAGAGGAATAGATATTAATATATCAGATGAGATGCAGTCCCTAGATGCAGGTCTGTCTTTGGACACACACCAGAACATCACCATCATGCTAGAAGGAGATTCCTATATAATCATCGATGCCTAGCACAACCTGAAGAGATGGAATTCGTAAGTGATAATATCAAATATCCACTTGAAATTCTTCTTCTACTTATCACTGGAACTTCATTGGTGCACACACCGCAACTCACTTTCATTTAGGTTTTAGTACTCATGTTTTGAATTACAGTTCACTGAGGGTCAGAGTTACAGGTTTCTTTTCCACATCTATTTTTAACAACGATCCATTGCAATAGTGGTAGTGCTGGCTTTGAAATTTCATTTTCATGGATGATAGGGTATATTTATTTTGATTATTGAGTACAGGAGTTCATTCTACAACCTACTATGAAGGCTATATGTCTCCCAAGAAAAATAATATAATTTTTATTTTTATTTTTTTATTTTTGCCTTTTTAATAAAATTTGTTTACTGCATCAATAAAACAAGTAGGAATTTTCTCATTTTTCTTGAAGATGTATTTATCAATTTGAAGATTGGACTGGTTATTTGTTCATAATAAAAATGCATAGTTGTGTGTACTTAATTGTATGTTCAATATTTTAGCTATAGAAACTGCACAATTCTACAACTAAACCATAATTCTGCAGTTATGTATTTAAATCAATAGTCTATTTGTCAACAATGCATTCTAATCAAAAAAATCATCATCAAAATTTATTGGATTTGTCTAATGATGATGTTTTCAAGCATGATGTAGGAAAAAAGAAGAACTATAAAGGCACTTTATCTACAAGATCGATTGATGAAATTTTTATTGAAGAAATTGTTTTCTTTTAGAAATTGGATTTATTATCACAATTGTGAAATTGGATTAACTATTTGAAATAAAAACACGTCATGAACCTGTCAATTATGCAAATTTTTCATATGTACCTAGAGAAATTAATCACTTCTCTTTGAACACACTTACATTTGTTGTGATGTTAGTGCAATGTTTGTTTTCAGGTTACAGGGAAATCAGAGAATTGAAGGAAGCCAATTGTGCAATTGGTTTTCTAGGACCAATTTCAAGAGACATGAACCAATTAAATACATTTCTGTCATCCATAAATGCCATCATTTTTCCTCTCCAAACTCACAAGCTATTCAAGCATTTTTTCTTAGCATTGTCATCACCATTTTCATTGCAAAGAGTCGCATGTTTCCTTCACATTTTCCATTTCCACTTTCCATTCACATTTCCATAATTTCCATTCCTTAACCCATTAATAGATACATTTAGCTCACCTGCATGTTGATTTGTCATTTTGCTTTCCATTCGCTTGTTTACCCTCTTGTCATTTTCCTTTCCATTAAATAAACCTTGATCCACTGCAAAATTTTTCATTCATAGTCCTTCCAAAATCATCATTTCATACTCGCGCTAGATGATGGAGGATTCATTAAGGCCTCCCTTCTAACAAGTCTTGGCCTATCGACATCAGCACATTATCTAGGTTCAAGGCTAGAGTCCTTATTAGTTCCTTGAGGCCTGTATGCATCAATGACAAGTTCTCTCGTTGAAAATCATGGGAATACATCAATGTCCCTTGATCGTTGGATCTTGCAAGTGGCTTGAATCAGCTCATCTATTCGCACTTTGCAATATGTACTTAGGTACCTTCGCACTCATTGAAATTAATGGCAAGTTTGCCTCACATTGATTAACAACATTCAATGGCCAGTGATCGAATGAATTCTCTTCATGCTCGACAGCAACATATTTCTTTGCATAATTAGAATTGTACCATCGGGTTTTGTAACAAGTGAAGACTATATCATTTCATCGTTTTACAACAGATACAACAGATTTAGTAGCAGCAATAAAGACTCCACTTTCACCACCTCATCCACCATTTATGCAACCAAGAAGCAGATGAGATTCTACATTCTATTCCATGATCCAGCAACAGTTACAACTTCTCTACATATGCATAGTTTTTCCACTTCCTAGGTAAGTAAAGGTATGTTTTTTTCTAGCTTTTAATCATAGAATTCCTTAAATACTGAAGTTATAATTTTTGGAAAATACTTCATCATATTTCCTTTCTCATTTGAAAAAAACCGTAAATGCCTTTAGTTGGGCGGGTAGGTACATTCATTTATTATCACATCCATATCACTTCATTCCATTTCATCCTTACATACTTGTCCTAATCAATTATGATTGCATTATGGTTCACAAGTTATGTGATTTGCAAATAAATACCTAAATGATGAGCATATTATATGGCTAATTTAAAGATGCATTCTTAAATATGTTCAATGAATCTTATTGCAACAAAAAGAAACAAGGTATTGATACACAAGAACCAATATCAATTAAGATTTGGTTGTCACACAAGAACCAACCAAACATGTTGCAATTCAATGTATAACAAGGAATACTTTGCAAAAACAAATGAAATTGTCAAATGCAAAGTTTAAGGACAACTTATATAAGCCAAGCTCATTCAAAAGCAAATCATGATTAAGTAATGCAGTATATTGCATGAGGACATGCAATAACGTCAGTTGGAGGGTATGTAGAGCCTCCAAAATGTATTCAAAATATCATCCACTCTCACCTTTATCGCCACCATTTCACTCACATGTCGCACCTCCATGACCATATAACCTTTCATTAGCTTCCATTTTCATAATTATATGGGTTCCATTTGTGTTTTCCAAAAGCTAATGATTTCTAGTATTATAAGTGAATTAAATGGTTAAAACTTAGAAAAATGACATATACTTGCTAATACCTAAAAGTGGCTTGAGTTTCATGACATGTGTAGGTCATTTGGAAGCTTCCAAGGCACCCTTATGTGACCTCCAATCCTCAAATTCTAATTATCTTCAAGATGTGGAAGAAGATTTGGATAAAGGTCAAAGAGGATATGTGTCTCATCATTACATATTTGAGTTGTAACTCTATGAGATTTTCTAGGGATCTAGGGAGAGAATAATGGACCTCCATTAATGAGGTACCTTCTTATGTTTTTGTCTAAATAGGAAAGCCTTATCCTTTGAAAGGCGTGTGTAAAGTTGGGGAGATGCTCATGTTTTGAGTATAGAATTTTGATTTGGCACCATGCTCATGAGTGATGTTCACCTTGATTTGGTTATGCTTGCATTTGGAGCCTCTCAACTTGCCATCTTTCATGCTTTTGGATTGGCCACCTACAATGTGTGAGATTTATTGTTTTTCATAGATTAAGATTTATTTCTTTCGTATCTTTTCATGTGTGAGAGGTTAAGAGTGATTGTCTTTATTTGCTTTCTACCTAGAAGTTAAGAACAGTTGTGTTTATTTGCTTTCATATATTTTCCTATGTGAGAGGTTAAGAATGATTGTTTTTTCTTTCATTTCTGAAAGAGTGGTGTGCTTTTTAGTTCCTACAAGATTGAAAGATTAAGGTTTCAATTCCGTGCACAATACTATAATTGCACTATAATTTCTTTTGAGTTGATTGTTGAATTAGAATAGGTGAATTTGGTTTGTCGTTATTTGGTTTTGTATTTGGATTGATCTAAATTGAAAGTTGATTTCTAGCATATACAATGAACACACGCTTCACAAGTTTTACGAAAGCCCCAGGTTGACAATTAAATGATAGGTAATTAATTTGCCTCAACATCCACCTTACAACTCCTTATTTCTTCCTTCAATATTATCAATGTGTCTTCCAAATTAGAAGAGTTACCACCTCACTACTCATCTGATTCATAGGGTGAGTCTTTATAGTCTACCATCTTGCTAGCCATTTTGACCTTTCCCCTGCAAGGCATACTATGTTAGCTAAACCAAATGACAATAAATGAATGTAACTTAGTAAAATTTGGGGAGGATATCTCATCTACAAGATCATCAAATTAGTGTAATACATGTATAACATAATCATAACAATATATAAACATATGATACATAAGAATATAACCATGGAATCATCAACCTAGCTAGAGTCAAGTCATTATTGCATGATCATATCAACTATACGTACCATGACCTCATTCATGGAAACAACAACCATAGCGACGTACATTCACAATACGCAAGCATAAAAAACATGTAACTAATAATACATTCATGATGACATACTTCATAACAACAACATCCTTTTCCACATGGTGACATCATTACAACCATGAATGACACCATGCATCTGGAACAAATAGATATACCACGAGGATGATTAATCAAATGTGCAAACGACATGAATGCATGACCAACATACTGCCCATCCAGTGTGAGGGGTGAACTAGGCCCTGATACCACTCTACAACACCCTCCTCCCACATATACCTAAGTAACCGACCAACTAGAGTGAACATGTGACGGGAAGCTACTATGATTGGATTCAACCTCCTATGTGACCTTAAGGAGGTGGAATCGACAAAAACACAACATAAAAAACCTCCACGTCAGCTAAAAGACTCAAAGGAACCATCCCAACCTCTTAGGTAGCTAGCCCCTAGGTCCCATTGATGGTTTTGACCACTTGACCTATGGACGCTCTCATGCCATATGCCTTCCAGCATTTAATAGGCTTTGGACGCTCTCATGATAAGGCAAGCCAACATCCAGTTACTATTTTTCTCATTTTTGTGCCAGTGTCACTGAAATTTGAGCCATTATTTTAGGCCCAGAGCCCAAGTCATTGCCCATAATTAGATTACACCTTCATAACTGTAAGATAATGAGGAAACAATGATGAAAAAGTAAATACTTGAACAAGCTCTTAACGAGACTCCTACTAGCCATGATAGGCATTTCGTCAAACACATAAAAAATATGTAATATACATGTGTAAACAACATAGTTAAGCATAGGGATATCACACTTATCTGAGAATCACTAAGAACCATTGTTCCATCATGTCATTTGCTGTATTATCATCTATTAGATCATAGATAGAATGTCCTTTCATTTACAAGTAAAAACATGATGAAAGACATACATAGCCACTCTCATAAAACACATCCATAATGAGCATAATAGCAACGTAAATACCAATGAAGTCACAACCATATGATCCACATATAAACCAGCATAATACTCCTAGAAATACAAGAGTAAATAACCTCATATTGATGATGAAAAATCAAAACCCAGAATGGGACTACCACATTCCACCTTGAGCCAATTCTCTCTTCAGTCATTCACCCCCATGCAATATTCCAAGCATGAATGTGGGACTCAAGCCAAAATAACCAACTAGGGCATCCCGAGGTTAAACCACCTCACCCTCATCAATAGAAACCAGGCTTTATCGTAATCCATCTTGGATGACTAGGACAACATAATAAATATGTAAGAATAGGCTTTACCATGATCTCCACCAAATGACTAAGCCAAACAAGCATCTATGCCATTGGATTTCACCACCTACACCGTGAGGAATTTTCCTATATCCTAGTTTCTTATGCTTTACCACAATCAACACCATATCAATAGGTCCTAAACCGAGACCCACTCTGCAGGCTTTACCGCATATCACAACTCGGGATTACTAGGCCCAATGGAGAGCAATCCACCTCTTAGATTTACCTTATATCCTTCCATTCACCAGCAAAAAAAAGAAAGACTTCACCAAGATGAAACTAAGTAATACCCAGTATATCATTGTAAAGAAAGACTTCACCAAGGTTCTCAAGGACATGTCAAATCCACATAGGAATATTTTAATTGGCATTCAATAATAATGAGACCTTTAGTAATGTAAAAAATGAAAACACCATGGATACAAGCTTCTTAAGTGAGATAGGTTAGAAATAGGATGTTTTTAACTGATAGATACATAGAGAGGACATATTCAACTTAGACTGAATATTATATTCCCTCAATATCACCTTACCTTCAATAAACATAAGTTGATTATCATGACGGTGCATGGGTAACAGAAAGTGATTGAGTATCTGGAAGTCATGATGTTAGTACAAAAAAAACAAAAAAATTTAAGAGAATTAGGGAGACATAAGAGGTTTGTTAATGAATTATATTCCTACATCATATTTTTCGGCAGCGAAGTTGGTACCCATGTTATGTCTTGATATATTCAATCAATACTTACTTTGAGAGAAGTGGTTAATCAAGTTGTTTTGTATGGGCAAGCCAAAAAGTTGAGTAAGATGCAAAAAACACTCTGGCCTAAGTTCCCAATAATGTTTGGTGATGTAATATCCGAGACAAAGGGTACGAAATCATAGAATTCAAAGAGCTTGAGGAAATTTGGTTATTAACTTTTCCCCATTATAACTATGATCCTCAAGGTTTCATTGGCAATCATTATATAACAATAAGTTATATTAAATATTTGGTTCATCAGGAACCACCTTTTGATTAGGTTTTTATATGCATTGATGATTTTCAGCAAGATGTCCAAAGAAACAAAGTCCTACATAGTGAATCAAGATGACAATTGAAAGAATATAGAGAGGAACTGTTGAGAAAATTTATGTACAGTTCCTCTCTAAATTAGTGGAATTACAACACCTTGTTTATCATAATGGAAAAGTAGTGGAAATTGAAAAATTAGAAGGTGTTGTTGTCACATGTGAAGAAGCTTAATCCACATCAATACAATATATGAATGAGAAACAAGAAACTATAGGAAGAGAAAAGACTGCAGTAAAAGAAGAAACAACTGAACAAGAGATTACTGTCATTGAACTCAAAGAAATGGAAGTACCTGAGGAGAAAGAAAGGCATGTATCTACTGAACCTAGTACAAATGAAAATGAGAAAAAAAAAGAATCATATAAAAGACTAGATACTATATCTAATGTATCTCCTTAGGCATCCATAAAACTGATTTCCACTAAGATTCCTTGGGAATCCTTCTTGTTTAAACCGGTTTATGGATTAGAGCCAATTGCAGATAGTATTCCATCTTTGATAGATTATTATTTTAATAGTCAAACAAAATCAATTTTCTCAAGAACAAAGAAAAGAAAACAAGATACTCTGGAAACTGTATTTGAATTAAGTTGGGAGGCTCAGGGGGACATAAGTGAAAATTCTCAGGAATCTTCCCCATATTTAGGAGCTTTTGTTAATTACAATCAGTATCACCTTAATGGGATCACAACTTCATATGGCAACAATTAAAAAGAAGAAAAGAAAAATTTGCAGGAAAAGTTGAAGAAAAATAAATTGTTCAGTGAAGAAAATTGGTAGCGGCATTTTGCTAATTTGATTCAAGGACTTACTATAGAAAAGGAAAATATAAGAATGATTTTCAAAAATAATTGAAACAAAAGAATGAAAAACATGAAAAACAGATTCAAGAATTCAGAAAATTACATGAATATCAAACTGATATCTTGAAGGAAGAAGAAAAAAAAATCACATCTTTGCAACAGGAAACTGAATCTCTTAAATATCAAGTGAATGAGAATCAACAAGCAACACAAACTCTCGATATTTTTAAAGACAAGGTTTACAAATTTGTCCAATTTTAAAGAAGAATCAATCAAAGTTCTATAAAAAAAATCGATAAAATCTCAATGGTTTATCAAGAAATTAAAGATTTAAGTGAAAAACTTAATTCATTGGTAGAATAAGAAAATCAATTAAAAGAAAGTTTCTCTCTATATTTGCTATGAAAACGAATTTCAATCTACTAAAATTCCAAGAGTTTCTAAAAGAGACAAAATATTGATGCTTACTTCGCTAAGTTGCGAGGAGAGAGAAAAAAGAAATCAGAGCATCCATAAAAAAGACATATGAACATTTTTTTATCAATTTGGGAAAAAGGAACATACTCTATAGAAGAATTTCACCTATTAGGAAGTAAATCATTAAAGGAAGTAGTTCCAGGAGAATTAAAATAACCAATAGAAGATATTGTTGGCAGGGACCAAGTAGGAAAAAAAAAAAAAAAATCTAGTTTAGACAGAACAAAGTTTCCAAAAATTTATGCAACTTCCTTTTGAGAAAATCAAGCTTATTGCCAAGTCTGAGGTCAAATATGAGAGGAAGAAGAGAGAGGCACAAGGATCAATTTCCATGTGTCAGACCAACATGAATCAGTTTCCTCCCATTTACTTCTCTGCACTATACTACGTATATTCACAATGGGAAGCTTATATCGAAGTACATGCACCTGACCTGCTACTTAGTACCAATTACGAAGACTTTGAGGTTGAGGAGAAGATACTTTCTTGCCTTCCTGATTTCAAGTGAACATACAAGATCTTAGAATTTAGTCTTTATTTTCACATAAACTATTGGTTTTGATAAATTCAAAGACCTATTTTATTTTATTATATTTTAGTATTTATAGACCTTTATGTGTTGGTGCAAACAATCCACAATCAGTGAAGATTGCAGACTTGAATGTTTTTAATCAATTTTAAAATTCCAACTTTTTTCAATACCATTTTAAGTGCTCATGTGTAATTAATTGTAGCAATTATGTGAGTGTATTATTTTAATTACTTAATAAATGCACCTAATTTTACTCTATGACTTGTGTTGTTTGATTCCAAAAGAGTGTTTGATAATTGTGTTTAAGATTCATTGTGAAAATTTTGCAATTTATTTTTTTTATAATTAGAAATTAAATAATTATAGATTCACTTATTCCTAGTTGATGACTATAATACAATAGTAAAATGTAGGTGAATTTTCTCTTCTTTATGACATAGAAATTATTATTAACTGACTTTAAGTTATGCATGTGTAAATATCCTAAAAAATGATACAAAAACTAGCTAGGAAGTATCAAAATCCAAAAATATTTTTGAATTTTTTATTCAAATGTTCAGCCAAAACTTATTTGTTCAATCTTGTGAATTAAATTCCAATTAGGAATTCAAATTTTGTGATATTATGCGTAGTGCTATTCTCGTTTAAAGCCTTTAATTGTTGATATTTAGATTTATTAAATCATTGGTTAAATCAACATTTGTAGTTGAAATTGGTACATTCATAATGCACAGGACTTTAGAACAATATGTCAAAGTGTCCAAGTGAGAATTGGTTTGCACATTTTCATGGGCCAATTTCTTTCGTCATCGAAGTAAAAATGTCTGTTGTGCTA
This sequence comes from Pinus taeda, assembly GCA_000404065.3. Classification (NCBI taxonomy): domain Eukaryota; kingdom Viridiplantae; phylum Streptophyta; class Pinopsida; order Pinales; family Pinaceae; genus Pinus; species Pinus taeda. The sequence goes on from APFE030654987.1 coordinate 21,435, forward strand.
TGTAACAAAAGTGGCCCAAATTTTCTAGACACTGAAGTTTGATTATTTTGCAAAATATTATATTCATGGCCATCAATGGCTTGATTGAGCTATAAATCTTAGTTTAACTTTAGTTTTAGCTAAACAGTGAAACCTTTATCAAAGGTGCTACAAATCCATACAAAAAAAAATGGAACTTTGATCGAGCACATACTAACTTGTTCCAAGAGGATTTTTTCCACCTGTAACAATTTCTTATTTAAATTGAATGCAAGGAAATCAATTTTTGTAGCCATAATTGTGCCTTGATCCTTATTCACATTCATAATAAATATAATATAACAAACTTGTCTATTTCTTATTAAAATGTTTATCATTGTATATGGCACACTAAACTTACTATTCTTTTGAGCACTGTTGTACAGTTTTCTCTACAAGATACATTCTACTAGTTTTCATTGCGATGTTGTTTCTTTTTATGTATGTGTGTGATTATGTCAATTAATATTGATATGCCTATAATATGAAGCAAAATGTGATAACACATTCTATTTTGAACCTCAATTGCACACTGAGTATGTCGACAGTCCCAACAAAAAAGGTTTTATACACAAAGCTAGCACAAGGAGTTGGCCAAATACTTGCACATTTTATAAAAACTTCTTTGTCAATTACTATGTTCTTATATTCATTTGTGTCAAGTATTTAGCACGAAATACAACTGCAACTGTAGAACTTAGAGTTATCATACTGTTGTTTTAACAAATTAGATATTTTCAGACATATGTTATTTCTCCAGCTCAATCAATGTTCATAAAAATTGTTCTTCTAACAACTGAGAACAAAGACAAACACAAAACAATGTGCATTACTTGTCCACTTGAAATTTTTTGTATACTTAGAAATGTGCTTCCAAGTCTGCGAATAGCTCCAATTTTGTTGTCTCGACAAGAGATACAATTTTTTTCCAAATTCATTTAAATGAACTTGTAACAGAGAGGTAATTTTTTTCATATAAAACTTCCAAGATGTCTTTGCACAATAGGTATCTAAAATAGATTGATCATTTGTGTTTCATTGCTAGACTATGTTATCGTATTCAATTGTCTCAAGTGTTTTTCTTTGAATACAGTGGTAACTAAATATAAATGTAAACGCAAACAGATAGGAGATATAGCCTTTGAGAATCAATTACTAAAATTCTTGGAAAACTTTGTAGTGTCATATAGCATATAGACTTATGATACCAATAATTGAGTTGCGAGTCAAGAAAAAAAAAATTTCCACTTTGCACACAGTAAACTCTCTTCATAGCCTGTTGGACAGAGGAAAATCCAGTATTATGTATTTCTTTGTTCTATAATTATTTGGTATGAAACTTATATTCTAAATATTAACTTGATCATTTGTATTCTTGTTCTCATGTTTACTACAGACATTTTTCCCCTTTGTGTGTCATGAAATCAATAAAAACAAAAGCCTTAAATAATTTTTTTATTTTTTATTTTTTTTTCTGAACACTTAAATCGCACACCAGTTTCAGAAATAAATTGTAAAAAAGATACAAGCTCTCGGCCACCCGACCTTCTGATCATACAATTAGGAACTTGAACTGACCACAATTTTTTAATAGATAATTAGGCCAACCTAGCTACCTCCACATTTCCAGATTGTGAAACTACCCAACCAAATGAGTTCACATGACTATGGTCTACTCGAGATAACGATAGAATAAACAAAGCAAAAATTCAAAGAAGATGCTCAACTTTCTGGCCTCCTAACCGTACATTCGGTTCAAAAAAAAAAACCATGGCAGTCCCAACAGTAATCTTATAATTTTCATACTTTTAGAGCCAGTTACTGAAAGCCAAGTGCCCTTTATTTGTTTGTTTTGAAATTTTTTCTTTTGTTCATCACAAAATGAATAAAACAAAATCCTTAAACAATTTATTTTTTTTTAAATTAAGTGGGAAGTCCAATCCAAAAACATTTTCTAGAAAAGAAAGAGGCACTTTCGATTACTCGACCTTCTCACCACCTGACTACCAACACAGAGTGATTAATTTTTTTTTAAATAATCAATCGAACCTCTCACTTGAACATTGTCGACTCTCAAACTACTCTACTTCTCGACTTGAGCCTGACTATGAAACTACCAACCTAATGATACCACTAACCTATCAAGCGATTCCACCCTCTGACCAACCGACTTAGAACACTAAGTGACTACGATTTTTATAAATAATTAATTGAACTCTTGCCCTCAACACTGCTTGATTGTTAAACTACCTAACCTATATATCTCATCATTACCCGAATATCAAGCTACCGGACTTCCCCACCTCAACTTTTTCCTACTGTTAAACTACCCGACCTAATAAAACTTCCTGAGTATGATATATTCTAACTCAAAGTAGATTAAATGTCATAAAACAAAAAAACAGTTGAATGTCTGACATCCTGACAGCGTAATCAGCCCAATACTAAGTCAGATATCAAATCCAAAAATATTTTGAAAAAAATATAACCTCTCGACCACATGAATACCAACTCGGAGTGACTACAAACGAATATGGCCTGACCTCCTAACCTTGAACTAAATGGCTTTTGACACTAATTTTATTATGTTGTAATGCAACTATTACTTTGTCCTGCCAACTCTCCATTACCCACCTCATTGCTTGAATCATGTGCAATGTGTAATCATACAGCAGGAGAATCGTGTTGGACCAATCAAAATTTTTCCCACCCATTGGCCTAACTACAACAAGATAAGTCCTATCCAATTCTTTCTATAAATTCAACATTTCTCCCCTTTGCTCCACACTGAATATTCTTTCTTATTTTTCGAGAATGGTTATGCCATGGCGCTTTGGCTCTGCACCACTCATAGTCTTTATTCAACATTTCTATAGTTTCCTCAAAGACCAAGTCATCTATTGCATGAACTGCGTCCAGCTAATGCTCTCGATTGCAAGATTCTCTGAGGAATTCATTCTCCTTATAGATCTAAATGAGCAACTCACCACTCTGTCGAAGCCATACTAAGATGTTCCATGTTGTTACCCCTTCTAGTCTTGTATGATATCAACGTTGAGGGATTACTATGCAGTGGCACTTCTCTACCTTCGAGTAGTGAATTCCTTGCATGGTGGCACACGCGCTTCTATAGTTCTTATCTGGAAAAATATTGGAGCCACCTTACATCAAGCTTCCATCTCACCTGCCTCACACCAACTATTCTAGAATACTCACAAACTCTTTCAGTAACTCCTCCAAACTGCTCATGAGTTAACGGGGCATTTGGCTATTGGCGAGGAATTCTTATCCTCATTGCCAACCTCCATGTGGTGGAAATGGACGCTCATGCACAATAAAGGGTAAATCTTGTAGAAACACTACAACAAGACATAATCGACTCAAATACATTTGTTTCCTCTTTAGCAATAGTTTTTTCTAAACATATATCTTAATGTACACATTGACCATCTGTGTCAAAAGAGCATATTTGGTATAGATTTGTACATTAATACAAGGAACCTTAGAACCCAATTGCTCTAATTGAACTTCTTTTGCAATTTCAGTAGATCGTTGAGGTCCTTAACATCATTTATTGAAATTTATCATATCATTAAGCATTTATGAAAATTTGTTATGGTATTCTTCTTCAATATGAACTTCAGACACTCTGGAATTACCATTGTTTACTATATTTACATATTTAATTTTTCATGGAAGCATAGGACACATGTGCCCATGCATAATCATAACCATTATCAATATACAAATTAGGAAAATATCGGTTCACGATTGCATTGCATATATATTGAAATCAACACATATTCCACTTCTCATTTACCTATCTATCACAATGACAATGCAACATAACCCATTAATTGCAAATTGTAATCCTACAATATTTATCTTTTTTGTCCGCATTAAAACTGAACATTTCCCTCTATCAACATTGTCTCTACCAAATGCTTGTTTTTCTTTTGCAGCAAGTTTCATGTCCCTCCCTTACAACTTCATCTTTGCTCTTGCAATCAGTCCATAAATTATGTTACCTTTTTCTCCTTGTATTATTTAAGACAAGCATGGGCATGAATATTTTCCTAAGGCCATTTAATTTCATGAACCATCTCCTTTACTTCATGGAGCACTAAGCCTTTAATGCCTATCATCAAGTTCAAGATTCTTCTTTGAGCAAAAAATTGTATCATCCCTAGACGAATTCTCCATTCTTAGCTCTAGAATCAATGTCCTCAGTCTCAGTCTCAGTCACCTCTTTGCTTTTTTATTCCAAATATTACAACATATGTACATTCTTTTTACAATGCAGATCATAGAAGAACCTTTGGTGAGACTATGACATAGACAATAAAACTTCTTAAAACTAGTACTATCTATTCTTGTTTGCTAATATTATGTGTGAAGTGAAGAAAATGTCAAATTCTTGTAGGTGTTTACTTATTTTTTTTAGAAAATTAGCAAATGTCAAATGTGAAACTAATAACTATAATATCACGACACAATTAAACGAAAAAAACAACAACACAAATGTCATTTTGCAAAAGGATAGCTAAAAGTAATTCTTGCAAAAAAAATTGTTTTCTCATTCCATGTAAATAAATACCAATAAAAATAGAATGAGCTCAGGAAAAAAAATGATATTATCAAAAAGCCATGTTTTTCTTCAATTAACAACAATTAATAAAAGTACAATTAGAAATTAAGGTTAACTTGGAGATTAGAAACTAAAATGTAATAGTTTGGTTTTAATTTCAACATACTTGGCCTTATTATTTTTTTGTTTTTAGCAATTACTTAGGTCTAAGCATTCCTTGTATATATGAACTTGAGCTATAAGGTCATCTTTTCCTTGGAACATAACATCATAACTTACTGAACTAAAAATTACATGCACATGAATCATGTATACAAATAAGGAGTGACATGTCACCACTGACTCTTGTTAATCTTAGCTATTACAACTTTGATATTTTTTTAAAATCAACATTTTAATTATATTTTTAAATACAAAACAATTATATTTCTATTCTAGCTTTAAATAATATATTTTTTTTTTTAAAAAGTTACATTTAGAATGCTTTTAAACATAAATAAATATATACACAAGCATTTTAGAATATTTATTAAGATGAATATTATAAAAAAGGGATTTATGTAGATAATGGATATAGCTATATTAGAGACAAAATCTAATCCATGCTAAAATAGATGGCAATGTCTGCAGCCATTGATTTAATTGTTGACTTGGATATTGGTATTCTTTGGTCAATGTAGACATTTTATTAGTCCTTTAGAACTATAATATTTTTCTTCTCAAGAATTATTTCATAGTGGACAACATGCATACTTGTTTATTATGAGTGTGTATGTTCCCTTCCCGCACATATTGAGTTGCATATTTTTCTTGACCATGATATAATTATGGATGGTCATGCCCTTTACAACATGTTTATTTTTCTTATCGAACACTTTCAACATATAATTATGTATTATTATTAATGTGTAAGGACTATCTACTATGTAGCACTTGTTTTAAGCAATTCAATTGAGATTTCAAGTAATCACGTTTTGTGAATTTGCATACCTCAATATGAGGGCAACGTGTGATTCCCTCAATGCTCAACATGCAGTGGACATGTGACTTTCCTAAAATAAAATAAAATATTCTCTAAATAAAAAAGCAATGTGAGCCATAATAAAAACAATATGCATATTTAGTTATTCTTAATTAAAGTCATTATAAAGCATCATATTTTGATGCTCACATGGCATAATATAATTTCATATTTTAAAAAGACATAAAATAATTGGAAGTAAAAAAGGTCATAATAACATGTTTAAACATTATAATTTTCAAAATTATTTCAACATAGGATTTGAAAAAACTATTTGAAAATCTATTTTAATTGATTTCTATGCATACCAACTTTTTATATATTTATATGTATAAAGAAAATATTAAACACAATATTTTGACGTTGTATATAGTAAAATATTCAATGTCCAAAGGAATAAAAGTAATTGAATATTAAAAAATAAAATAAAAAATATCTAGTACTTCTTAATAAGAGGGAAATATGTAATTCATTGAATTATTAATATAAAACTAATATGTAACATTTACAAATATTTAATAATAATATTTGGTGTGGTCCTCAGAAAAATATTAATTTTATGTTTAATATATTTACATAATTTAAAATATATATAACAAAAATCTTTTAATGGAACAATGTATTCATATTTAAAAAAATAATATAATTAAAAATAAATAAAAAAAAATCAATTCAATATATGTAATGTTTTAATGTCAACTTAGTATATGATATATCGTTAAAAAATAAGATTATTGTTAAAAAATTTGGAGTCTCCTGTTTTATTTTGTTGGTTTTTGAGGTTCTTTTTTTTTGTCATTTTTATTTGAAATTGAATTAAAAAATTATTGGATTTAAATTCAAGTTATATACTCTATAATATTTAAAAAATACAATTTAAACAAAGAAAACTTACACATTGTATATAGAAAAAAAGCATTACAAAGAATTTTTTTTATCTTTTTTATTTTTGTCACTACCCAACAAAAAAAACTTTTTTAAATAATATCAAATATCAATGTTTTATGCGGCTAAACCTTAATATATATATAAATATATTAGCACTATAATCTTGTCCCGAATCTTCATAGCCAAGCTGGCATTAGTAGCCTGAGCTGGCATATGGATGTGCTGGCGGTCGCTTGGTCCTTCCCGCCGTCACCTGAACTTGGATCGATAAGATCACCTGGCGAATTTAATACCACGCCTCGGTAATGCTCCTCTGGTTGTCTGGATAGATCCGCTCTTCTCCTTGGAAATTACTTTCCTGTACGATCCTTGGAATGGTAGCTATAGTAATAAATTCTCTGATCGAAACCTGCATCCTCTCGGGATTACACCTAATCTAACGGATCGGATTTCCCCACAGCGATCAACGGTGGATTTTGAAGGTCTTGTGATCAAAAGGGTTTGTCTAGGGTTTCATTGTCATTATCCGGGTGCAGGGAAGCAGTGCCTCTCGGCTCTGCATGCCCTGGTTTACCAGGGAATTTCAAAGTTCACACTGCCATCCCACAGAACGGCTATCGTCTGGAGAGAGGATTTTGTCGCCAGTATACTGCGAGGAGTGGTCGAGTCATTCGCTGTTCATCTGGAGGTAAATAGAAAATCCCCTTTTTGATTAACCTAGACTGGTTCCTTATTGTTTATGGGTTGAGCAGATTTAACCGATTAACCTTTGGTTGCAGGGTCTCTGAACATAAAATTTATGGTGACACCCGTGCCTTCAGAGTTCAAGCTTCGACTGGAAATCACCAGGTATGTAGCTCTAGCTACGGCTGGTAATTTAATTAACCTTGGCAATGTCTGAGTATGGATTCTTTGTCATGCCAGGAGACTTATCATGCTCCGTTATGGCTAGTCCGAGGGACGGAGTTCTTCGCATTGGGTTTCTGGTCGGAGGGTTTCAGTTCCCTGGTTGTATTAGACGGTTCTGTTACTTTAGGTTTACTGTAAATTTTGACCCATAGGAACCCGTCGAGGGAGCTGGGAATGCTCATTATCAAATGGGCTTGCTCTAATAGTTTTACCAATTGAATGTAATGATTGATGTTACGAATTCTTGTATGGTCTTCTGGGTTCACAAGATTCTAAACTTGCTCTGGTTATTTTTGTATATTTGCTCTCGGCATCCAACTCGCTGTAATTTCAATGTCTTTTCTGATATATGTTAAGAATCGCACAGACTGTCTGTGCTTCCCATGCTTACCAGTCTTTTATATATGTGAATACATGAAGTTATGTTTTAATTGATGCGCCTACAGTTGTGATGATACCGAGGATTTCATTTTCTTTATTTACAACTGTATTTCTGTTTGTTTTCCGTGACCTGAACATGTAACAGTGAGTCGAAATGACTATGCTTACAGTGATATGCTCTGACATTTGATTTGGCGGGCGGTTAGTTATGAGTATATGTGTATCATGGTGAACTCTGTTCCGCCATTATTCACAGCTTATGGTTAAAACCCATTTAGCTATTCTGAATGTTATGACAGAGGCTTGATTTCATTTTGTTTAATATTATAGTTAAATGGTTAGATGTGTAATCCTGTACTTATATCAATTATTTTATTTGCTGGTAAGATTGTACAGTCGTTCCGTCTCGGTCGACATTGCTAGAGCCATTTAATAGTGAAGTCTTGTGTTATTATGACCAGACTTGCACGCCTTCGGGTGTGAGCACAGGGGTCGCATGTATCTATTAAACCCTCGGTTCTGTTTCTTGCAATAATTCTTGGATTCTGCTATGATATTTCAATTGCATGTTCCAGTTATTTATAATTCGACTGTTGCCATAATTACTTAACTCGGATGACTGTGTTTTCTTTTATTTTGTTGAACTATACTCGTGCAGTTATGAATATGGCAGTTATGAATATAACTTGTGACTTTTCTACCTGGTTACAGTCGATATGTTACCTGATATTTCTCTGGGTTTGACAGTTATGAGTATAACTTGTGATTTTTCTATCTGCACACAGTCAATACGTTACTTGATATTTCTCTGAATTTGTCTACTGATTAAAATATTTAGAATCATACTAGTTATTATAATCTTTAAGAGAACAGATGCTTTATTCCATCTTGCTTATGTATTCATACTTACAGTAGGTAATAATCCTGTAGGTTTATAATAAAAGCTTCTCTCTCTCAGATACTAATAAAATCCTATGTTACAGATAACTAATAACTTTTCAGTAGAAGATAAGACTCCTAATTAATGTTGTAACCTTAATGTACTTACCTGTACTGTGCCTTCCTTAACTTGTACTTGCTGCCTGTTCCTGAATCTGGAATAAACTCATATAAAGCTTGTTATCCACCCAACCAAGAGCTCAGTCACTAAGACCTGACGCTCCCCCCCAAGCTCACTTGCAGGCCACTGCCTTCCACAAGATAACGCCTGCTAGCAGCAGCGCGATAAAATGCACTATGGTGCTGGTACTATCTGATCCCCATCAGACATAGTACCCTCTTGCTTCTCTTTTTCCTGTCTGTTCTCTAACAGCCCAGGCCTTTTTCCTCTTCCCTCTTCTAAGGTAAGGAAAAAGTGGTTAGGGTTGCCCCTGGCAACTGTTTCTTTCAATTAAGGAATAAGAAGTAAATAACTTTTCCTAACAAAGTTATCTACCCTATTATTGAATTCATAATTCTGAATAAATAATATTTCAATATTAATAAGGTAATAATTCCTGTTTTCACATTTACCTACCATGGTAATTTTTAAACTATTCATATAACTGTTTGGTTATTACATCTCCTCCCCCTGAGATTGGACACCGTCTCGGTGTCTTACAGTCATAAACAGGTCTAGATATGTTTTCTTCATCAATTCCTGATCTTCCCAAGTGGCCTCTTCAGGCCCAAAATGTCGCCATTGTACCTTAACTTGGGTAATAACTCGTTTCTGCAGCTGCACTTCTCTCTGGTC